>KE504829.1:596586-607244 GCA_000441515.1 Elaeis oleifera
TTTTTTTTCATGCTTAGGTGTCTCAGTTGAGTGGGAGGCTTGGAGTGGCCAAATAGAGAATTTTAGATGATGGCTAAGGATTCATATTGGTAACTATATATAAAGTTTAAATGATATGAATATATTATCAATTAATTTATTAAATAAAGTTGTGGTTAGGTCAATCAAAGATTTAAAGTTCAAATCTTCTCATCCTACCTTCATATACATATTTTAGAAGTTTTTGTATTTGTTTCTTTATTTTCATTTTTTAAAAATAAAATAAAATAAAATAAATAGAAGACTATGGTTACATCTAATAACATAAGATTGTGGTTTGTTTTCAATATCATTTAGTAGATATTGCTATTAATTAATTTTCATATTATTTTATTCTTATCTTCTTTTTTTTCCTAATAATTATGCATTAGTTTCTATTTCTTCAAAGATGAAACTAACAATGGTATCATATGATCATATATTCTAAAACTATAAGCATGTAATATTTGAAAAGCAGCAACTTTAAGAATCTTAAAGCTCTTAATCTGAATTTCTACTCAAGTTGAGGTTGCTTTGATACCATTTAAATATCCCTACTTTGTAGATCTTTCTTAATAATATCAAAATGCTGTAATATTTTGAGTTATAATTTTATCTTTTGAATGTTATATCTTTTCACCTAATCGTAAATAAATCTCATGCCTTTTTAGAGATAAATGGATAACTTTCGGTATTTTTTCTTTAGATTTGTCGATCATCAGCATTTATCCAATTCTCGTACAATGGGAGGAAATAATGGGTTATTGTCTTTTGAAATGCTATGGCATGATTGATATTAGTGTTATTGGTTATAATCTAAATTTAAATTTTAATTACTTAGTTATGCTGTTGGATGTACAAAGTTAATATATAACACATATATCATCCTAACTTATATATTTTTAAGTTTTGACCATATATATTCGTTATTGATGACATGATAATTAATAGTTTGTAATAATACTATCCAATCCCTTGCATGGTACTTGAAAGAGAGACACAATTGGCAAATCTCTTTCTCAAGCAGAGATATGTTAATCACTATCTAAAGTGTCACTTATTTCAGTTCACTTGTTTTCTTTTGATTCAATGCCATTCAAAGGACTTTATTGTTACAATTCATAATTGTAGATTATTTGAAATAATAAATAATAATTTCATAAATATAGCAAGCTTAGTTCTCCAATATTTACTTAACAAACTTATAGAAGTTTCTTTATATAGGTATATTTATTATTGATTATCTAGTGTTCATGGCTAGACTGAAATTTATTTTTTTAAATCTTTTTATAATGTTATTTATAGTGTTCTATGTTGCGGGTCAAGATGAACATAAGCTATATCATAGTGAAGTTATCTATCGCACTCAGCAAGTTAGATTGTAAATTTTATTATCATTTTTTATTATTAATCTTTTATTACGTTTCATGTTACTATTTTTATAGCTTTTAGTTTGCCAAAAAAAAAATTAAAACTAAAGTTGAAGTTCTAAATAGGGATGATACTCGGTGTTTTATACTTGATGTATGTAGCTATTTGTTATGTTATTGTTAAGTACCAACTATTTTATATTGAATAAATATATTTTAGAGAGAAGAAATAAGATTGAGATAATTTTTAAAAATTATATTATTTATTATTATTATATTTTATTAATTATTTTTATCATTATTTACGTAGAGTCGCTGCATGGTATGAGTTACTTGCCGGTCATTGTATTAATGCTGCATTCACCATGATGATCGGGCCAAATGCCAAAGCTGCATTGAATTAGACCCCAAACTAATATCTACTTTTATATATAATTTTGAGAACAAATGTGTGCGTGTGTCCATTATGACGATTTTAGAGATTAATATGTGAAAAGCTCATGTGAATTATTAGCACCAATATTTGGCAGCAACCCCAATTGCCACGTGGCAGGTGAATGAGCAGTGATTAATTGCGGGCAATCGGTGTCACTGTTCTTGGTGAAATGCCAAGGTAAATCCAGAATGGTTAGTTTGGGACCAACAAGCAAGGCCCAGCCCATGTTGCTAGCAAGGATCCAGCCCATCTATGTTTCCCAGCACCAGGTCTCTCTTGTTGTGAGCCCTCCGACGAGCCCCCTTCACCACCGCCGCCCTCTGCCAAAGTCTGGCCATCGATCCTCTTTGCGCGATCGAGTAGAGTGCAGAAGATTTTGGGGCAAATATGCGGCAAGGAAATCAGAGGTAGGGGTCATGCACGTTCTTGATTTATAATTGGAATCTATCTATTTCGTTCATACTGCAGTGAATTTACAGCTGTTTACAAATTTTGGCTCCTTTTCCATCCATCACTGCCTCGCTGGACCAAAGGGCAGTGAGCTGTTTCCACTACTCCCATCGATCGAGCATGGTATACAACTTGCACATTTTAACCATACCGCCAAGCTGGACACATGTAATGCATGTTAAAATATAAATTAATGAAATTCAAGAGCTTAAGATAGAATACATGGATTAGAAAGAGCTTTGTTTTCCTTGTTTGTTTTGAAAAATTTAAGAGACTCCAATAGATTGCAGGTATAGATGAGATGGTCAGTGTTTTTTTTTTTAATAATAATTCCAATTAGTTTCAGAATATTATGTAAACAAGAGATAGAGAGCAAAAGGTGAAAAAATTCAATCAAATGTGGTTGAACATGCTAATTCAATTTCCTAGGATGGATTTTGAGAGGAGAAGGTAGCTATGCCTTCTAGGCTTGATATGTAAGTTTCAGCAGGGACCAGGGATCCATAACCCAGGTTCATCACACACCCTGTCACATTAATGCTGTTCTGTTCTTGTTAATGATGAGTGTGGACATATCTTTGACGCTACGTACATTCACGCTGAGGCGTTAGAGCAAGTCACTTGGACATGCATGTGGGAAGAGGGTGCGATCTCCAAAGTAGAATGCTGCATGAGCTATCAAGGCTGCGCAAAGATATCAATAAAGCGGATGCATGAAGAGGGTGCGATCTCCAAAGTAGAATGCTGTATGAGCTATGAAGGCTGCGCAAAGATATCAATAAAGCGGAGGTAGCTTCACCTACCTCCCATATATATAATAGACACTAACCTTGTTCTAGGTTTTAGTTGAAGGTCTATTGCCTTTTTTTTACCTAATCTGTCATCCGAGTGTCGTTACTTAGATAAAATAGTTCTATATTTTTTAATATGTTTGTAGCCAACTCCTCTAAATATTTTAAGATCGTCAAAGTTCGTTACTAGAATTTAGATTTCTAACGATGAAAAATTTGATTATAAACTTTTCTACTTTCATTAATAAAATTTTAATGATCATCAATATTTCAGCACTACATGGTCACTAAAGGTACTGTCGCTAAAAATTTTAGTGACCAAATATAAAATCATCAGACAAAACAACTATATTTAATGACGAAATATAAATGCACATTAAAGATAAATGTTAATGATGATTATATTTATTGTAAAAGATTAAAATAATTATTAAAGATTTAAAAATGATAATTTGATAAAGAATTAATGATCAAAAATAAATTTTAATCAGCATTTAATATCCTCACTAAAATATCTTTTGTGATTAATTTTACTGGTCACAATAAGATAATACAATTAGTGATGAAATAAAAATGGTCATTAACGATAAGCATTTCTGATAATTTTTTTGTGACAAAAGATTTAACCCATCAAAATAGAATTTATTTATTATAAATTAAGATATAAAGGATCGAACATATTTGCCTACTACCTAACCACTATGATAAGAAATATCATAATATTAATTTAATCTCAATTTTAATAGTGGCTCATGGGAATTGCCATCCATCTCATAGATTGAAGTTGTTGCATCATGACTCTAGTTGGAGCTAATGTGGCCGAGCATGGAGAATGGTCTAAGAACCAGAATGCCGCAAGGGATCTACAAAAGAAATTCATATTTGCCAGAGGTTCTTTAATGAAGGACCCTCCGATGTTTAAGTCAGTTGATACTTGAAAATAATTTTAAAAAGAGAGAGTATGAGTTTAGTATTGTGTTTCATTATATACCTCAAGGATCCCTTATTACCTCTTTATATAGAGGTAGAGTTGTAGACCATTACGTAGGCCGATATGCAAGATTATGATCATTAGGTCATTAAGATAGAGAATCTGCATATCAAAGATTGTTAGTCATGGGTAGCGGCCACATTCTAATGAAGATTTTTAGTGATGGCCCATGTGGCAAGTTGGTAACTTAAGGTGGGGACACAGCCAAGGCCCTAGCCCAGATGTATCCTTATTAATGTCGATCATGGGAAGTCATCCTTTATCATCGGTAAGGTCCAGAACTTGAGGTCGGCATGCGCCCAAGTCGAAGGGTCGGTGGGATCATTCCCTTCTAGCTCTCTATGGTAGTCTTGGCGAGTCGTAGACTGTAGTCTTCGATGCTAGGCCAATTATAAAGTCAATGACAGCATGTCGATATCCTTAGTATGCGATCGGAGATGAAGTCTGATAAAGTTATCCACTCTATCACCAGGATATCCAAGCAATGTTTGTTATTTTGGAGTCCGCCTCGATACTTCGGTCGATCTGAGAAGGATGTCCGAGGATGAGTTCCAAGGATAGTTGTCGATGTAGTATGATCTCGTAATATTTGTCCCCACTTTCAAGTTCGAGGTATTTGTCTCGGACGAAGGAAATAGTAATCCTCGAAATATATCCTTAGTGCATATCCGAACTAGCGAATCCAAGTTGTCTGGCCTTCAAGTGAACCACCACATCACTTCACAAATCGTGCTTTAACTATTCGGAAAGATTCAGTGCTTCGTAGATCCTGACGCATTTATGAGAGATGGACGGCTTGAGGCAAATCACTATTTTAGCTTCAAAGGTTGGGAATTGATGGTTATGGTTCAACCAATTGGAGATCGCCACATGTTAAGTGTCATTCCCAGAGGGCTTAGATTTAGAAACCACCCCTGGATCTACCCAGGCTCGCCATTTGGCACGTTATGGTAAGTCCCAAGGTGTCCGTTATAGATTGTTCTATGGATAAGGAAGCAATGAAGGGCCATGAGGTTCGTTGCTTTAGAGTTGGCCAAGTGGTGCGATCCGACTGTTTGATGTTTGGATCTGCACCGTTCACAGTTTGTATAAATAGACCATCTGCTTGGTAGAATTTTGTCATCCAACTGCTAGACCCTTTTTCCATTATCGTGCTTATCATAAAATTTTTTTTTCTTCCTTTTATGAGTCATGAAACTATCATTGTGGTTCGTGAAGCAAGAAGTAAAGAAGAAGATGGCTTCTCTTCATTGTGGTTCGTGAAGCAGGCAGTAAAAAAGAAGATAGCTTCTCCCCATGAGAATTGTCATCCAAGAGGATGAGTAGTGCTCAGTCGGAGCTCCCTGCTTCTTCTACCTTAACTATCCCGAAGTTGTCTCAGAATCCTTAATCGAGTTGGGCTCCGCCTCTTCCCATAGGGCATGGGATGAATCCTCCCCTACCTAGAGATAGTGGCGGAGCCCCCAATTCTTCCTTATGGATCCCCATCGAGGTCTAGCACCGATGTGTTGAAGAGTACAAGGCATTGACAGTCTTCGAGGAGGAGATCGTCGATGCCTATGTTGCTGCCTTCATTTAGGACTTTGAAGACTATAAAGCACGCCTGAAGCATATGGTCCCAAAATTAGATCTTAGGCACCTCCATCCTAGCAATAGTGATGAGAAGGTCAGGGCATTCTCTTTGGATGAAGATTAGGTCTTCATCTCTTTGTATTTACTGTTCGGTGCCTTCTTCTATCACCTTTTGTAGATAAGAAGCTTTAATCAATAAAAATATATTTTCATCATATTTATCTTTTATCTGAATGCTTTTGCTTCTTTGTGTCGTCGGTGTTTGTTGGTCTGCTGAAGTCTATTCTGACTTTAGATGTCAAAATTTTTGCAATCACTGGCTTCAAATAAAATTCGAGCATTGTTTATTAAGGTGTACTATTTCTCCTCCGTAGAGGTCATAAGTCGAGATTATATGTTGCCCAATGGAGATTTTTGAGGCCTATCCCAAACTGACTATTTGGCTACATTTTCGTCAAGTCATTTTGTTGGTTGAATTTTGATCTTTGAGTTTGTCATCGGATCATTTTCACTTATGGAGGTCCTAACTTCGATCAGGATATTTTCTCGTTATCGGTGCCTTACTGATCAATATTTTGAAAGTCTCAACCTGAGCCAAGATATCTACGAGGGATCAATCCTTCGATCCAGTCATCAGAATTCAATTTGATGTCTGAATATCCCATAATCATCATAGTTATCGACGTCTTGCCATGCACAATTTCAGATGTCTCAGTCAAAGTTAAGATATCTTTAAGGGTCGTGCGTCAAAGGGTTGCCAAGAATATATTCGACTAATCATAGAGGATGTAGTCGATTGGCTGTTGAGAATGCACGATCATTGTTGGTCCTCGTCTGATCTTTTGACTTGTAGAAACTTGAAGAAAATGATTTTATTGGTGTGGTCAAAATAATTATACCTTTTACTAATAGTACAGTCAAAGATTCTAGCAATTCCATATCTGAGAAATTTGAGTGTCATCAAGAGTCTCTAGTTTGTATGCTCTAGATTAGATTGCTTTTGTGATCCGATATAGTCCTTCCCAGTTTGGAACAAATTTGCCTTGTTTCATAAATTTGATGCTTCGGCCTATCTAACGCTGAGGTCTCCAACTCTAAAGGTCTTCGTTTTAACTTAGGTGTTGCAGTAGTGGGCTACTTGTTACTGATATGAGGCCATCCTGATCCAAACTCTTTCTCTTATTTTTCAAGCAAGTTCGAGCTTGTTTGAAGCCGACTAGGATTCTCCTGCTTGTCATAGAGCTTGAGTCTGGTCAATGGTATCCTAATCTCGATGGAAATAACCAATTCGGCTCCAAACACGAGGTTGAAGGGAGTTTCTCTGGTTGCTATCTGAGGTATTGTCTAATATGCCTAGGATGTTATAGAGTATTTCTACTTGCATTCTCTTTACTTGACTAAGTCTGATTTTCAATCCTTACAGAATAGTATGATTGGTCACCTCAGATATTCAATCGAGTTGAGCCTATGGTCAATGTGGAGCACCGAGCAAAAATTTTTGAAGTTCTAGTTGTCAAATTGATGCCCATTGTTGGTGATGATGGCTCATGAAATTTCGAATCGATAGATGATTGACTTCCATAGAAAATCACAAGCTTTTACCTCGATAATTTGTGCCAAGAACTTCACTTTCACCCATTTGATGAAATAGTTAATCACTACAATCAAAAACTTTCTTTATCCAATCGCTTGTGGAAATAGTCTGAGGATGTCAATTCCCCATATAGTGAAAAGGCAAGGAGTGACGATTGATGTGTTGGGCTGTCAGTCTTTCTTAGATGTTGGCATACTTTTGACATGGCTCACATCATTTGATGATTTTGATTGCCTCTTTTTGTAGGGTCGGCCAATAATATCCTTTTCGGAGAGCTTATAAGCTAATGACCTGTCCTCCAAGTGATTACTGCAGGTACCTTTGTATACTTTCCAAAAAGCATAGTCAGCTTTGGAGGGATGTAGACAACAGAGTAGAAATAGGGGAAAGACTTTTTGTAAAGCCGTGCATCTATGTACCACAGCGCTTGTTGTTTGATTGCCAAGCTTGAATGGGTCGGAAGGCAATTCTCCTTGACCAAGTAGGCAATGATGGGATCCATCTAGTTTGTCTCATATTCAATTTGAAGCACCATGGGCTCATTGATACTTCGAACCTGTAGATGCTCGATGAAGATTTATTTATTATGGTCAGTGAAATCTGAAGTGGTGAGATGAGGAGGGCATCAACTTGAGCATTCCCTGACATCGGTATCTATTGAACATCTAAAGTTTGGAAAGCTGCCGAGATCTCCTTGAGTTTTTGTAGATATCTTGCCATCATTGGGCCTCGGACTTCATACTCGCCTCAGACTTGTCTGACGATAAGCTACGAATTGATGAAGACTTTGATGTCCTTCACCTCAAGTCTTTTCGCTAGATAAAATTCGACAATCAAGACTTTGTACTCAGTCTTATTATTTGAGGCTCTAAAATCAAGTCGAAGGGTGTACTCCACCGTGACTCCATCCAGGACAGCAAGAATGAGCCCAGCCCCTTATCCTGGTGCATTCGAAGCTCTATTGACATGCAAAATGCAATGTGAAAATTTTTTGGCATCCTCAGATCTTGTCAAGGATGGGTCCTTGGATCTTATCGAGGATGGTTCTTTGACATCCTCAAATCTGGTTGAGGGCGATTCTTTGACATCCTCGGATCTTGTCGAGAGCGGTTCTTCATCTAGGATAGTGCATTCCATCAGAAAGTTGGCCAACACTTATGCCTTCATTGTAGGCTAAGGTCGAAAGCTAATATTAAATTCTCTGAGCTCGATTGTCTATTTCACCATATGTTTGGAAGTGTTGGTCCTTCAGAGGATCACCTTCAAAAGCTAATCGCTTTGGACAACTATTGAGTCACTACAACAAAACAGAGTATTAGTGATGCAAAAAATTTATCGGTAATACTAGATTTTCATCGGTAATAGTTATTAGTGACGAAATTATTATCGCTAATATTTCATCATAAATAATGACGTCATTGATAATTTTTTATGATGAAAAAAAATTTTCGTCGCTAATAATCGATATTACTGATCAAAAATTTTTATCGTTAAAAAAAACTTTTTTTTTGAAAACTACTAGCGACAAAAAATTTTTATCGTAAAAAAAGTAATTTGTGATGAATTATTATGTTGCTAATAAAAAAATTATTTATGATAAAATACTTTTGTCACTATTAATTTAATTAAAATTTTATAAATTTAGATTTATAAAAAAATATTAGCGATGTAACAGTTTTATCGTAAATACGATAATTACTGATGAAAACTTTTGTCGCTACCAAATTAACAATTATTTATGATGAAACTACTTTCATCATTAATAATTTAATATAAAATTTTAATATTGTTAAATTTATTAAAAAATTATTTACAACCACTTGTTTTCATCGCTAATAGATTTTTGGTGACCAAAATTTTATCAAAAATAATTCCATCACTAAAAATTTATACATAATTTTTAAAATAATTTATGAATATATATTTTAATTATATTATAATATTTTATTATAACCTATAAAATTAAAATAAAAATTCACATAATAAATTTACAATAATTTATCATTTATTATATTAATTAAAATTATAAAAATTTGAAATAAAATAAAAGTAACATAAACAGGCCATCAAGTGTCAGCATCTGCAGAAGGAGAACGGGCTGGAGAAGGGGAGCGCTCGAAAGACCTGTTACTTCTCATCAACTGCATCATCCGCTCTATCTGTGTCATCCGCTCCATCATCTGGGTCTAGAGTAATTGATACTCATCGATGCGTGCAGTCAACTCATCAGCTTGCTGCTCAATCTGTTGTCGATCCTCAGTAGCCTGCTTCTGCATCTTCGTCAGTCGAGCATCGCAGGCAGTATGGATGTCAGCCCTAGACGAGCGTGAGGATGAGGGAGCACTGATCCTATGTCTTAGACCCCTAACATAATAGGATCTTGTACCACCTGATCACAGATCTCATCATCTATGGGTGCAATCGAGCCCTTAGGGATAGACTGCGATCTGATGCCTATCATACGATCTTAAAATTAAAGTTATAGCTATTTTAATTTCATACTAAAATTAAATTACGAATAAAAAAATAATTAGAAATACTTACAAAAAGCTCCTGGCTTTCCATCGTCCACTCCTCTGACCGTCGCTGGTGGGTCAGCTAGTAGATATCGATCCTACCAAGAAACTCACCACTCTCTGCATCTCTCTGTAATTTAAAATAATTAATTAAATTTTTTAAATAGTTAGAGAGTTAAAATATGTTAATTAAAATTACTTACCATCTGCTCTATATGACGAGCGAACGACCTCGAACCCCACAATGCGACACGATCCATCTCGCCCGATTCATGATGTTCTGGGCACATCGTCTCTGTACAGTTAGCAGTCAAATTAGTAGGTAACAAACTGAATTTAAGAATAAATGATTCAATCATTAAATTCTAAAAAAAAGTTTGGATGTGTAACCTAATATGTTGAATTCTCGTAATACCGGCATACGAGAGCTCAATCATCCATAGTGATGTTGTCATACGGCCGCTGCTGCACTGCCTCCACCCCATGATCCTGCATCATATGGTATTAGTGCTGATGAATGCGGTGGTGATACTCTTTGAAATGCAAGCATAAATCAGCATCCACAGCTCGCCGTATGCGATCCTCTTCAAAATCAACAATATCAAATACACCCTGTCAATAATAAATATTAGAAGAATACTGTGCTAATTAAATATTTATAGTATAATTATTTATCTGTAACTGAATGTAGAAAATCTCTCTCTGAGCCCGTATAATATGACGCCAATCGAAAAACATCACGGGGGCATAGCTGCAGTATATAATGCCCAGCTCGATCTGCCACGATTCGCACCATCCCCTAATGGGCCTGGTATAGTCGGATGGTATCTTAATACGAAGACGCTGTCCCAGATGCTCACATCTCCAATGCTCTAAAGCGAGGTTCTTCGATGGACCTCGCCCTCATCTCACCAGTCGGT
>KE504829.1:695942-733618 GCA_000441515.1 Elaeis oleifera
CTTTGAAGCTTAACTTCTTTTCAATTGATGCTTGAGAGGATGTGGAAGACGTTAGAGATGAGTGCTCTTGAAGGCTCTCTGAAATTAGTGCATAAATTTTTTCTTTTTCTTTTTCAATGATATTCAATGACTCTCACTTAATTTGATAAAATTTTTTTTTAATCCACTTGACTATCTTTTCAATTGATTCTCTAGCCTTTAATATATTTAAAAGTTGTTGAAGAATGAATTTTGATCATTGGATCACTTAAAATAGCCGTTAGATCCAAAAACTAACCGTTAAAAATAATTCTGCATACTTTAAAAATTTTGCATAACTAACGTTGAAACTCGAATCGACTCAGATTGGGCTCGAGTCGACTTGAATGACCTTTGAGTCTACCTTCCCCAAAATACTTCTCTCTATCTTTCTTACAACTTCGACTTGAGTAACTCGAGTCGACTTGAGGTGCCGCTTGATATCTTGAATTTTTTATTTTGAAAAATTACTTTTTTACTATTCTGTATTGGAGTTGACTCAGATAGTACTCGAGTCGATTCGAAAGCATGCCGACTGAAACTGTAGCATGCCAGAACTTTTTTTTCTTCTATTTTTCAGCTAGAGTCGACTCGGATAAAATTTAAATCGACTCAGATGATAGCTACCTAAAAATTTCTGAATATTTTTCTATATGAATGGCTTTTTGACTTCAACTTTTGAGAGTCTCTTCCACTTTGATTTTTATGACTTTTCACACCAAGAAAGCTTTCAAAAAATTTTATTTAAGATTTATTTAATCCTTTAAATGTATTCTTTGATAATTTGAAATTTTTCTAAAACATTAACTTTATCAAACTTTTAGTTTCATTATGTACTCAAATAATTTGTTATCTATCAAAGTCAATTCCTGAGGTCAATAGAAATCTTTCTGATTGATGCAAGGTTAGATCAATGAGAAGAAGAAAGTTGAGGAGAACCCACTAAACAACTTGTCTCAATTTCGCTCAAGGAGAAGGATCTGACCAAGATTGTGCAACTTGGATCGCTACTGGATGAATGCCTTCGAGAAGATCTCATGGCTTTTTTGTGGAAGAATAGGATATCTTTGCTTGGTTGGTCTTGGACATACTAGGTATATCCCTTGACATAATTATCCATAAATTAAATATTAATCCAAAGTATAGGCTGGTATGATAAAAGAAAGAAACTTTACCCCTATAAGATAGATGGCAATGGATAAAGAAGTCAACAAGTTGCTAGCCGTGGACTTCATCTAAGAGATATATTATCCAAAGTGGCTAGCAAATGTGGTCATGATCAAAAAAGTCAATGGCAAGTGATGGATATATATTGATTATACCGATCTCAACAAAGTTTATCCAAAGGATAGCTTTTCACTGTTGAGAATCAATCAACTAGTCGAGTGACATTGGATAATTAATTACTGAGTTTTATGGATACTTTTTCTGATTATAATTAAATTCTGATGGCTCCCGAATATGAGAAAAAGACAGCATTCATTACTAAAAAAGTTTTATACTACTATAAAGTCATGCTTTTCGGCCTAAAAAATATCGGAGCAACTTATCAATGACTTGTCAGTAAAGTCTTTAAAGACCAAATCGGCCAGAACATGAAGGTAAGGTTTATATCGATGATGTGCTTGTAAAAAATGAGAAGGCCTCTTGACATATATGCAACTTGAAAAAAGTATTCGACATATTAAGAAAGCACCAAATGAGGCTAAACCTGAGTAAGTGTGCATTTGGGATAAACTCAAAAAAGTTTCTTGATTTTATGATAACAAGGTGAGGAATAAAGGCTAATCTGGAAAAGATCGAAGTAATTTTCAACATGAAACCTTTGACTTCAAAAAGAGATGTTCAAAAGCTGGTCAAATGTGTTATAGCTCTTAGTCGATTTATTTTTAGATCAGTGGAATGATGCCTTCCTTTCTTTAAGATCTTATGGCACATGAAAGACTTTACTTGGTCAGATGAGTGTCGAGAAGCTTTTCAAGATCTGAAGAGTTATGTAAGCTTTCTCCCTTTATTGTTAAAGCTGAATATGAGCAAAGCACTGTTTATGTATTTAGCTACCTTTTTGGAAGCTATAAACTCGGTATTAGTCCAAGAAGATGAAAATAGAATACAAAATCTGTCTACTACACGAGTAGAGTTCTACATGATGCGAAGACAAGGCACTTTAAGATAGAGAAGGTAGTTTATACACTCATCATCTCGGTACGATAATTTTGCCCATATTTTCAAGCCCACTCCATGGTAGTTCTGATTGATCCGCCCTTAAAAGTATTGCTACAAAGGCCAGACACCTCAAAAAGAATGGCAAACTAGACAATCAAACTTAGTGAGTTTGATATCTCTTATCATCCTCAGTCTTCAACTAAAGCTTAGATATTGGCCGACTCTATTATCAAATGCATAATCTTAGAGGATAAGTTGACTCCAAAAATATTCGAAGAATCAACTATGGATTCTACATATGAATGGAGTTTCTAACTCACAAGGCTATGGAGCAAGTTTCATCCTGACTAACTTAGAAGGAGTTATCATGGAATATACTCTCTATTTCGCCTTCGAGGCTTGTAATAATCAAGCTGAATATGAAGCCTTGATGGTCGACTTGAAAATTGTCAAAAAGCTTGGAGTGAAAAGATGAAAAATTTCATCGATTTGTAATCGATGACCGAACAAACTTGAGGAGAATATGAGGATCGGGATCCGACTGTCATAAGGTATCTCCAAAAACTCTAAGCCTTGAAGTTAGATTTTGATTACTTTAAATCTTTCACAATCCACGATCGAAAATGCTCGGATAGATACTTTGTCCCAACTCGCAACTTCGGCATATAGGGGGTTGGGCAAAACTATATAGACCAGCTCGATACTCCTGAAGAAGTCCATCAAGTCGATCATGAACCGAGTTGGATTGATCCATTTATCGGATATCTAACTGATGGAACTCTTATAGTAAATCCTACAGTGGCACAACAATAAAGTGACTAGCACCTCGGTACGTGCTCATTGTAGGATGTCTTTACAAAAGGTCTTTCTCATTGCCTTTACTTAAATGCCTTCAGCTCACTGAAGCCGACTACGCCCTCTAAGAAGTTCATAAAAGAATTTGTGGCAATCATCTAGGAGGCAGATCATTGGCTTTCAAAATACTTCGATAAGGATATTATTGGCTGACTATACAAAAGATACAGCTAAATTAGTATGAAAATATAATCAATGTCAAAGATTCACCAACATACAGCGATAACCAGCGAGTCACTTAGCATCCATTAGGCACCATGGCCTTTTGCCCAATAGGGAGTTGATGTTCTCGATCCATTTTCTCCAGCAAGTGGACAATGGAGATTCATTATTGTCACAATCGACTACTTTATAAAGTAGATAAAAACAGAACCTCTAACATAAATAGCCGAGAAGAAGATGATAGACTTCCTATGGAAGTCAATCATTTACCGCTTTGATCTACCAGGAGTCATTATTATAGATAATGACTGATAATTCGATAATGTTAAGTTTAAAAAATTTATGTAGAACTCCACATCATTCATAAGCTTATCTTAGTTGGACATCCGCAATCAAATAGAGAAACCGAGGTAACCAACAAAACTATAAGGCCTAAAGACAAGATTAAATCAAGTCCAAGGGTTATGAACTAACAAATTGTATAGTGTTCTGTAATCTTCCCAAACAACTCTTCAGGTCCCAACTGAAGAAAGTCCTTTCAACTTAGCACTTGGAACGAAAGTTGTGATTCCACTAGAAATCGGACTACCGACGACAAAGGTTGAGTACTATGAAGAATCGAGTAATTCATATCGATGATGTGCCGACTTTGACTTGGGAAGGCTGGTATAGAATCTCCAAAGTACTCCGATCAGGAGCCTACATGATCAAAAACTTGGACAATACTGAAATTTCTCAGACTTCGAATGTCAAGAATCTATGTATGTATTATCAGTAAGTCATTGTAATGAATCATATTATGCAAAGTACTTTGTCTTCTACTACATTGTATCAACAGGTTATAGACAATGAATGTTGACCAATGAAAAATCTGATTATTCGATAATTGATCGAATAACATGACTGATTGACACCTGATCATACAAAATATTATCGACTGACACCTGACAAAAACAACAATCGGCTTGCACCCAATCAACAAAAGGGCTCAATGTAGCTGATAATGAAATGATTGTGAATCAATCAAGACCAAAAGAAAGAAGTGCGACTTGCAATATTTCAACATCCAACTTTGTTATACCGATGAGTCTACTTAGAAATATTTTGACAATCAAATCAAATTTAGACTACATATCAACAATCATCCTTAAATATTTCACCAACCAAGCAAGACAAAGAAGCAATATATAAAAGAAATTTCATTGATGAAGTTGTTCTTACAAACTCGGTTCATGATCGAGATCAAAACCAAATACAAAACAGCCTGACAAAAAGAAAGGAAAGTGCCTAAAGGACTATGTCGGGAGCTGGAGCAATTTCTTCCTCGATGGCTTTGGGGGCTTCGGGAGTAGTGTCTTCTTCCCTAGCTTCTTTAGATTCCACCCCGCTCAAGTCCAACCTGGGATGAACATCATTGATGGCAGCCTTGCAATCTACAAAATCGACTCTGTAAGCAATGGTCGATCCCTCGTCAACCTCATCTTCAAACTTTTGAGAAGATTTGTACTCCAAAATTGCCCAAGAAGCTTATTCTTGTGCTCGAGCTTTAGTTGCTAAGACTTTCTCTTCAGCAACCTTAGCAACTCCTTCTGTAGTTTCTTATTTTTCTCTGGCCTCCCTCAAAGCAACCTCGACCAGATCAACTTTCTTTTGTGGTTGATGATCAATTCCTTACAGTTACCGACCTCCACATCCTTTTCTTCAGCTGGGACTCCAATGAAGTGATCTTGTCTCGAGAATAAGATAACTCGGCATCCAACCAAGCAAGATCTTCCTGGTACTTCTTTTTTGCTCCTCAGCAATGCGGAGAAGCTCTTCAGCCACTTCTTCCTGAGCTTTAGTAGTTTGGACCTTATCTTCTAAAGGGTGACTAAGTCGACCAAAATCTGCTAGCCCTTCATACAGAACAATAGTGTCATGTGTAAGCTGTAGAGAGAAAATATTTCTAAATACTAAAATTGAGAATGAAATAATAGTGAAACAACTGACTCAGAAAGTAAGTTAGAGTTACCGAAGAAGCGATGCGTAGCAATTGATGATGATCTCCTCTAATGGGCAAGATTCCTTGCCTCCCAGTTAGTCGTAAGCATAATCATTGTCATTAGCTACTGAGCAAGCTGATGATCTCGAAGTGTCGCATCATTCACTCGAACATGCATCTCTAAGATGACGTAGTTCTCCTCGAATGACTCAAGAGGAGGTTGATCAGCCAGTGGAGCAGATAACTGTGGTGCCTTTCCTTGGCTGGCACTCGATAATTGGCCCACTGGAACCTATTTGAGTAAAGGCAAGTACTGCTTTGACAGTAGTTCTTGCTGCTTTGGGATCTCGGTACCAAGCAACAAATGGTAGTGCTCTTTATCCTCTTCAAGGACCACATCGTTCTTGTTTGGGGCAAGGATGGGAGCACTCCAAATCCAACTAAAGTCCCAAGGATGATCAATAGAAATGAAGAAGAATTTATTCTTCCATCCGTGAGTCGAGAATGGAAGTCTGGTAATAAATTAATGTTGGTATCGGAGACCGAAAATCACTATCCTTGGTCCCAAGGATGTTTTTGAGGCTAAAAAATGCTCAGAAAAGAGAAATTCTTTGATGAATATGAAGGATGTTACAAAGTATGATGAAAGACATAGAATCCAAATGGAATTTGGGGCAAACTATTTGGTAAAGATCTAAAACATTATAAATAAAAGGATGGAGAGAGAATTGGAGTCTAGATCGAAGAAACTCTTCGTAGATGGCGATATGACCATTAGGCAGATAGATCATCTGACCATCTCAGCCTGAAGCCGAGAATTGATATTATTTCAGGATCTAGTATCGGTCCTTCAGGTGCCGAATACTTCTGCAATGGACCCAAATAGTTTTCGGGATCGACAGACTATCCGACCCTTGAGAACTCGACTAATCCATGAAAGATGAGATCACTTCCTCAGGAACAATCAGAGGAACTTCCTCAGCCCTATCCCAAGAAGGAGGGGCTTAAGAATCTTGATCCCTCAAGAGGTTCCTGCCTCCAGACTCATGCTTAGAGGAAGACATTTCAAGAAAGACCAAAAAGGCCAGAAACAATGAGCCTTAAGGGGGTCTATGCACAACTCAAATCTAGAAAGAACAAAAGGAAGAGAAAATGACCTCAATGGAAACTCGAACAACTGGGGAAGAACACGATTGAAGAAGATCCCCCCCCTCTTTTTCGACTGCAAAACAGAATGAAACCGAGTGACTATAAAGCAGAAGAAGACGACAATAAAAAGAAGAAAATCTTAAAGGCGAAAGAGGCTACTATATATAGATAGTCTGAATGGTTGTGATCAACACTTTGGATCCCATTCTACTCGATGATGTCAACACATGGTGGTGATCCTCACCAATGATTCTTGCGATCGCTCAACACACCATCGTTGTGATTTTGTCATGTAAGATGAAAAAACCTTCCAAACTAATGCTTTATTGACACGTGGCCACTTGTATGCAGCTTGAGAACAATTGGTCGGATCACTCAAATCTTCTACAATTATTATGAAAAGTTGCTTCGTGCAGCTTGCAATCATAACTACTGCATGGTTCGTGAAATGACAAAATGGCCCGATATACCTTTTCAAGATAGCAGTAAATGCGGATGGTGCACAAAGCGGCATGTCAAATGTGCATTGAAAATCAATCCCGAAACTCAAAGACCGACATATTTTCTTCGCTCGACATTCTCAAACTATCTCAGACTCGAGAGTAGGAGACATGTGTTTGAATATTTATTCGAAAGCATGATCTTGATGGAAATCCAATAATTTTGGTCGATTGAAGACCAACAATTACTTATATTGCTAAATCTGAACGATTACCGACGATACTACACTGCTCAAAGATCTGTCAAATAATATAACTACTTGTAGACTGATAATTTTATTGGTATTTAGTCAATGGTATTACTCGAATGTTCGCCAAGTATATGAGGTAGAACTCTAACTTATGACTTGGAAGATCAGGGGTCAGAATGATTACAATGCATGATGGGGGCATTAATTGTTCATAACTAAAGAATTATGGGCTAAAATAACTACCTACTAAACCCACATTAATTTCAGTAACTCTTACATTCCTGTATTCCAGGGGATGGAAGTTACAAGGCAACTCAACGTTCATATAAAGGAAAGTAAAAGAGGGATCGGGGTAAGCTTTTTTCTGAACTTATTAAGCTCTCATTCATGTGATTTCTTCCTAATGTTCCTTTAACTCTGGCTGACTTAAGCATCAAAGGATTTCTCACCAGATAATTTTCGATAAGAGAACTTGTTTTTGCAAGTTCAATTCTCACTCAGAGCAAGACGCACTTCCTTGGCATCGAGCCGAAGGTCTCGCCGGAGTTAGGCAGCAATAGGTTCCTTTGGATGTCTGCTAAATGTTGGATCATTTGATCTCACCTATTCAATCGATAGGTCGAAGTCATGACAATTTTAGGGCTTACCATTTAGTTGTTTTAATTTCTCGAACTTCTCCCCCTTAGCTTCTTGATGATCTTATAATCTATGCCAAGTATAACTGTTTCATTTATCTGGCAAAATTTTACTAATTTATATCTCTTCAACAATGTTTTGAAAGTGGCACAACTAAACGTAATTAATATTTAATACGGCAGCTTGTTGGTCCAACCACAAACAGTGGACATACGAATTCAACTTTTCAAAGTTTTCCCTTAGCATAGAATATTACCATTCTATTGATAATACTTAGTATCGGGCAGGACTTGGGGTAGTTGTTGATCCAGGCTATCACCATGGCATAATCTCATCAATCGAGAAATCAACAAATGTTCTTGCAGGACAATCCTCAACAAGTGCATGCTTGGCCGAGGGATGGGGCGTGTTTTTTCAGTTCCTATCAAAACCTACGAAGAGTACGAGGATGACGCTGGGAATGCAGTTTGGTAGCCTCCTAGTTTCACCTTGGCCCATTAACAAAAATGGGCAGATCGAAATAGATAATGGGTAGCGAGAAACGGGCGAAGCTGACAAGCGGTCATTTTTTGAAGGAAGATGATTAACATATAATTAAACACCAACACGTATCGTTTGTTTCTACAGGCAAATGCAAACATATTTAAATTTTACTTTATATATTTGGGTCAAATATTTATAAATACGGACCAATATAATCTAGAATATTCTAGCTTACACCGGACATACTAGATCTTTCCTGAGCCAAAAGCACAAAACAGCGATTACCACTGTTTTCTCAGTTTTGCTCTTTGTTGAAAGACGTGGAGGAACATAGCATGATCCAGAGGCGCCGCGGGCTTTGGGCATAAGAAATTCAAATTTTCTACCCGCATTTTTGGGCGAGTTCCTCACGTCGTGGAACTGAGTTTTGGCGGGGCCAATCAAATGACCGGTCTGAGTTCCCACGAATTAGTGATCTAACAAGGACGTACTGAATCTTGTTTCCTGAAAAGACCAATAAGAATGCAATAAATCATTGACTTAGGTGTGCTTGGTTACACTTTTTAATTTTTGATTTTTAAAAAATATTTTTTTATTTTTTAATTTTATTATTAATAAAAAATAAAAATATATTTGATAACTACATTGCTATAAAATAAAAAGCAACTTTTAAAAGTAACAAGTGAAGAGTTCGATGAAAGAGAAGGGTTCAAAAAGAGAGGGAGAAAGAGGTTGAGAGGTGAAGAGCTCGACGAGAGAGAGAGATTTAGGCTCTTTACTTTTTGATTTAGCATTTTAGATACGGAGAAGTAAAAAAATAAAAAATAATTTTGAAAATAAAAAATTTATTCACATATAAAGTAATTTTTTAATTTTACTATTTATTTTTATGGTGTTATTAAATATTATTTTTAATTTTATTTTTAAAATCAAAAATAAAAAATATTGTTTAATAACTAACCAAGAAGAATGTAATAAATCATGGCTTACGAATAAAACTAGATCTGTGACATAAAGGCAGCCGATCTAACATGCTATCGAAACAACATGCTTCGGAGATACGGTTACATTGTTTCACGTGTCAATTTTGGGCTCATAGGATGGCACCCTATCCTCCAGTAATAGGAACCGGACATGAAAACCATCCTGATAGCCTCCCTAGCTAGAATTTTAAGCATGATGACAGTCTTGGTGGATTAGGCTTGCTTCATGTTAGAGCATGCCCAGCGATCTAAGACGTAACCTGACCCGAAAATGGATAAATAAGACGAGAAATTATCGGACACCTACGTCATCGATGAGGTCTGGCTCAACAAAAGAAGGCTTGGGCCACATGCTAAAATACTGCATGCTTTCGATAATTCTTGACCAGCCTTGTCCACGGCCATGATGGCTTCTAGATTTCAAGAATGCTTTCGACAATTCTTGACCAGCCTTGTCCACGGCCATGATGGCTTCTAGATTTCATATTCTTGATGAATGACATTTTCTATTGGCTGAATGATACTTGTTATTTTGTAGCAATTGACGGGATATCAGACATACTACTACCATGCTGACCACCACTCAAGTTAATGGTTTATTATTATTATTATTATTATAAATAATACAAGCTACGGGCGTTATCTTTTCCATCCCTAGGTTACCTTTTCCTTTGTTCGGATAATGACGAAAATAAAGTTTGGATGACGAACTGAGAACCCTGCCGTGTGATAAGCAAGATGATGGGTTGGGGAAGAGAGGAAGAAGGCCGGTGATCCTTGGGAATTAGGAGATGTGGCAGCAGAGACCTCTCGGATTTCGAATGGATCCCTAAACAGAGACAGGTCACGTACGCAAAGCCCTCTCTGACTCTTTTCCCGCCCTCTTTTATCACCAAATGCAGTAACCTTAAAAAAATGGAACCGGTTAGCATGCATGGGTGAATATAAAGGTCAGGTAAGCTATCACGTATTTGGGTACCAAAGGAAAAAAACAGAAGGCATCATTTATTTATTTGTTTTGGATCATATTGTTACATACTGGTTTGTCTTGTTTTTATGATGAGTGGCGCATATTCCGTCATTATTTTCTTTTTTTTTTTTTTCTTTGTTGGTAAAGTTCATATTTTCATTTTTATTCTTTGCCTTGTCAATGAAGCTCAAGCTGATGGCAAGTAACATTTTTGGTTTTCTCAAGACAAATACCTTTCCATCAGTACCGTAGAAGATGAAAATAACGGTTGGAAGATTGTTTTTGAAATGGCAACTTAGACTAGAAAATCATTTAGGAAGCAACTTAGACTAGAAAATCGGATTCCTGAGAAAAAAAAAACAAATGTAAGAACATTGTTTTGAAATCAGTCATCATCTTAAACTTAGCAGCAAAAATGATGTCACAGTGACCTGTCTTCATTGTTCCTGATTAATTGAATGACTTGACGTATGACTCCCCTTCTCACAAAAGCGGCCTACCGAACGATGAGAGAAGCCGCCAGTTAAGGATCACGTCTGATGGCACGATATAGGCAGCCAAACCTGAAGGTGATCAGTCCAAAGATTATAGCCATCGGAGACCATGAAAACCACTTGATGATCGCAACTCCACATCGGCTTCCATGCTGAGCTTCGACTTAATTGATTCTCTTTTATATCCATAATATATGTTCTTTATTTTTCCTCAATCATGGAACGTCAGGAACTATGTTCTTTTGTTACTGCTGCTTCTGTATGGTCTGTTATGCGTAAGTCAGTCACGCAAATGTTCACGGAATCTTTAAAGAAAATGCATTACTCGATGTGTTATATAAAATCAATTCAACAACGTTTCTTTGTCTAATAACTCAAATGGCTACAGAAAGAAAGAAAGAAAAAAAAAGGGTGAATAAGAGAACTCATATATATATATTCCAAAGTTGGATTGGACATCATAAAAAGGGTCCATGGGGCCAGGTTTGTTCTAGTGGCTATATTCAGCCATGTGAAACAGACTAATTTAAGATGCTTCAACTGAGTTTTACAGCCATTTGGTTTTATTAGTATAAGAATATCGTTGTCATGGACACAATCACCTGAGGTGCCCTTGCGGTTTTTCTGGCCTTCTAAAAGCGAGTCTTAGAAGAAATAAACTTTTGTTAGTCCAATCTTGCAACATCCCGCACTGGGCAACTAATCTATCTACAATGCCCAATACATCTAGATGGTGAAAACACCCTCTTCGGAAATTCCAGTAAAACACAAACCACAACCCACAAATCACAAGCAAGGCGGTTTTAAGTCATTCAGAAACTTCAGAGGTACCTAATGGATTTGCTTTAAAGAACTACTAGAGGCATTTGTTAAGGGCCAGAAGTGAGCACCCAACCACATTCATCACTAAGCTAAACTGCATAAACTGTACGGTCAGTAATAAACATAAGATGAGGAAAAAGCATCTGATCTTTAAGGTAAACAAATGGCCCCACGAATCCAGTCTTTATCTGCAGGATATGCGGTGCCTTCTGACAAAAGCAAAATAATCTGCATAATTCTACACAAAAGTGGAAGGATAGAAGTTGTAGTCCACATCAATAACAGATAAAGCATAGGCATATTTGTAATTTTACATTAAAAGTTGCAAATCCACCAGGGCTAGCATGCAAATCTGCCAAAACACATTGATCTGGCCAGCCACAAAATAATTAAAAGAATAGGTGGCATTTTGTCATCTTATACTTCCACAACAGTAATCTACTGATCAGAAGATAATTACTTCCACCTAATTCACACATTTAAAATTGAAAGAAAAAAAGTTCATCAACTATAGCTGCATTAATTTTCATCAAGGTTGTGTGTCCACATGACTTTTAATTACTTATAAGAAAATTAGGGGAGAAATTAAGGGTATGGATGGTACCTACTTTTGGAGATTCATTTATAATTTTTTTCCAAAAGAAAGCTTCTCTAGCCTCTTCATCCGCATCTGAAGCAATGGCAATTGAAGGTGGTGCACTGGAATCCATCTCAGAAAAGGTAAGAGAAAGTAATCACAACTTCATTTGATACTTCTTGTACTGATACGATGAAATTACATGACCTCAACCAAACATTGCAGCAAGCCAGTAATACTTATTTGAGTTTTCAATATTCACAAAATAAGATTGTCCAAGCACTACAGAATTAAAACTCCTTGGTAGATGGGATCATTTAAGACTTTCTGTGAATAATATTTTTGAATTGTCAAATTTATGAATAAGCTTCACTCTTTCGTGAAGTAGATTAAATCCCATGGCTCAATCAGATTTCATGATATTGGTGTAAAAAAGATGAATCTGAAGAAAATCTTCTAACTCTGTGGTGCAGCATACTTCTCTAGATTTTCTATGGATTGCTTGTTTTATCTGACAAGATACAGCATACTTGCATCCTGTCCAATATTATCAATGCGTATTACTACTTGTTCCTAATTGGAAATAGTTTAGCAATGTTCTTGCTGGAAGAACAGGGGATTCAAGAACTAAAGTTCTTGCTCTTTTAGTTCCTACCGTCATCACATATTTAACATCAAACTATTAACAATTAAAGCAAGTTTCAGATCCTCAACCAGTCATCTGGGACCATGATATGCAGTCACTAGCAGACACAGTCATGACTTGATTAAGGAAGATGCTGAATCATCTTATAGGATCATTTGAATATGGATGTTTAAGTTGCTTAGCTTCTAATAGGCCCTTTAGACTGTCACAATTGGAAACAACCAACTATTGCTTGGACAGAGTGCAAAATTAAATTCTAAAGCTACGAAACTAAATAACAGGGGAGGAAGAAAATATAATTCAGAGCTTCAACTTAAACTGAATAAATTCTTGTTGCTATAAAATTGGAGGTATAGCTATATTAGACTCGTGCTTACATTGACGTTGATGCGGCAAGTCAAAGGTTGAAAAAGAGTTACCCAATCATTTAAAAAGCACTTACCTAAAACACATGCACAAGAAAAGTGCAGAATTACATATATGATCTTCTGCACATTTTTGTTGCCCACAAACATTCCTAATGTGCACACATATATGGATACATGTGTAGTTGAATGCTTTATAGTGTCTTACCAAACAAACATTAAATATTTTGGTTCCATGAATAAGAATATCTTGTGGGGAAAATTATTATCTGCGCAACCTTCCCCACAACACGCCACCCTGCCCCCACCGGAAAAACAAAAAGAAAGAAAAAGGGAAAAACACAATCATAGATATACGCATACCTGCACATGGGAATGCAGTTGGACAGTGGATTTCTCGTTAAATCTTCCATTGGTGGAGTTAATGAGTTTTGGCTGGTGCATGACCTATGTTTCCATCACTGTACAAGCATACCATCTTGTGGGCACCTGTGGATGCACATCATCCACTAACAAGTTATTGAACTCCATTACAGAAGTTTAAATGCGAATTGAATTTGCAGTTGAGGTCACCACGGAGCATTTGCTTAGAGTGGTACCACCCTTGCAATGGCAAAGGGATAGGGGTTTGATTCTTATTAGAGTCAGACCTCAAGGGTGGGTTGGTATAAGGTAGAAAGATGGGGGTTAGCCCTTCAAATCTCAAGAAAATAAAGAATAAAAATTGCAGTCCAGCTCATATACGCACGCATAAAGAGTTCGGTTAAGGAGGTAGTTTTGTTCAAATCCTAGTAGGGGAGAGATGTTACCTCACCCACAAAAGAAGTGTTTCTCTAGGAAAGAACAGCTTCTCATAATTTTTGCAGTTTAAAATGTTTCAGAAGCAAATTTTCTCAGAAAAATGAAAGCAAATACAGAATATGGTAAACTCTTGATCGAATGTCAAAAGAGGCAGGCAGACAGTTAATTTTAGTTTTGGTTCTTCAGAAATGCGATTCTTGAACATGAAAATCCAGAGACAAATTCAGATTTGCAGTAGTTTAAAGATAAAGCCAGCTAGCCATAAAATGCTTACAATTTTCAGTTTTACTTTATCTAGTTTAGCTACTTTAATTTATCACCAGAATTTTCAAAATCAGAGCATGACTTAGACTTTTTTTTTTCATGTGACAATTTCTTTTAATGCTTTAACATCCATAAATGTTTGCAACTAATGATTGACCTTACCATATTCTATCATAGTATGTAGTACGAAGGAATTGATATAGTTCCATCTCAATGCTCTTCTTTTTTGGCATGACATGAATTTTATACCTCACATCTTTGCTTAGTTGTATTTTTCTTATACATCGATTAAATGTGCAATATGGTTACATTAGCAAGTTGTTCCTAGCTATCTCGCTACCATATTTCATGCCAACAATAGTAACATAACAGCACTAAGTGCTTTTCATTCGTTCAGCACCTAACTTTTTAAAGCATACAGGAAAGAAAAGTATAGAAGTGGTGCCTGTTCTTACGGCCCAAATGTTACTCTGCATGCAACAATTGTTTTTTCACAAGCAGACCCAAAAGTTCTGTTTTTTTATACTAATCAGCTCAATTTAGGTAATACCTACTTTTACCTGTTTATGATTACACAAGGCATATTGGTCGCACCTCATCTGTACTTAATAAGGCATTCATATACAAAATCTTTTATGTAAATGAAATCAGGTACACTACATATGAACATATAGAAATTACATGAAAGACAGTGACATCATGGAATGATGGATATACACCATTGGAAGTTGCTGAGCAAGGGCTCTACTACAGAAATACCTTGGAGAACCATGATTAGTAAGGATGTATCATACATCTGTACCATTGTTCGATCTGGATATAAAAAGTGAACAGCAATGGCAAAATGAGTACTAATTAAGGTAGCCATGGTAGAAAATAGCTGGTATATTCTATAACTTACCCTCAGAGAGTAGAGAACTTTCATTGAACAAGATACCTTTCCTCGTGTTGGGGTCCCACGAATTCAAACAAGGAGGATAACAAACTCTTTTGCCAAAAGATATACTCAAAAAGGAAATCCATGATCAGCAACTGAGTCAACCTGTTGCATTAGCCCATGGACATAGCTTCAAAGGTGATACACACATTAAGTGTTCACTTGTAATACCCAGGTAAACACAGTAAACTCTTCTCTTTTCTTTCTTGCATAATACTGGGGTGTCTCTTGCTGAAGCTTTCTAAACTGTTCTCTCTCTCATAACTAGGTTACCAGTCCCCTCTTTATAAATGAGTGGATCTAATATTTTCTATTTCATGCAAGTGCCGCCTTCCACCTTCCATCTCACCAAGAAAAACAAGGTTTTCTCTACTAAAAACATATAACAGATGTTACATAAAATGGTAGGCATGAACATGTTTCAAACACATTTGAGAATCAGATTAAGGTCCACTTCCAGTATGATTTGTAGAGTTTTCTCCTCTTTAAGAAAAAATATAAGATACATGTCTTCCATGGTATTTTAACCTTTAATGGTGCTATCTCTATCATCTCAGATAGACAATCTCCTTAGGGGAAAAAATATGGTAGTCTGATTATTTGAGTGAAATACTAGTCCCTAGTGACTATATTACCTGTTCTCGTAACTTCCTATGTAGCCATGTTTACTGCAGAAGGCATAAGATGAAATTGGAGATCTGAGATCTGTTCAAGTTCACAATCCACCAGAGTGCACAAATAAGCCACTGGAAGATTGGAAGGAACATTCATATAAGTTGAAGAACAAGGGAGGTAAAACTCATTCAGTTGATTTGTGGAGCCCACAGATGACTGGGCAATCCACACCTTATAGAGCTGCCACAGCTACAAACGAAAGCAGCATTTTGTCTGAGAAAGCCAAATCAGTTGCATGGGAAGAGTCTGAGGTTATGAATTCAAAGGATGAAGAGTGCATAAGCAAGATTGATGATAACTTACCTGTCATGCCTGTACCAGCCAAAGATATCAGACAGGAAATAGAAGAAAACATGAGAAGCACCCTAAATGTGAAGAACAGATTCGTGAAAGCATTACCACAAACACATGGGTAATAATATCCTTGGAGATGACGAGAGTATTTAAGAGTTTGGAAGAGCTTCTGTAGGAGTGTCCAAAGAACAGAGCCATGATGATAGCACTGGAACAGGGATTATTAAGAGTGACTTAGCAGAGGGTCCATTTTCTGCTTCCAAACCTTTGGGAAGAAAAACTAGCAACATAGCTTTTTATCGGATGGTAATGAGCATAGCCATGAAGCAAAGGACATAAGCAAAAGTGTGACCCATACACTTTTAAGGAAGCCAAAGGTGTTGATGGAGCAACATCTGGAACAAGCATGCAATCTCAAGGTAGAGAGAGTGATGAACTAAATCAGGCTCATACATTTGTCTCCAACAGAGGACTTGAAAGCCTTTCCCCGGAGATAAATCAAGAAGAAGATATACCAAGAAGAGAGAGAGCTTCAGATGCATGCATTGGAACACCCTCCAACTGGTCTCTGTAGAACATGCATTAGCTGCTAGAGCTGAGAACATGGCAGATCTAACCACAGAAGCAAAAGCAGTCAAAGTAATGGACTAAGAGGTCAGTTTATGACATGTAACAGAAAGTTTTTCTTTGCATTTTCCTGTTCTTTGTTAATGATGTTTCTTCCATCATTAACAGCCAAGTTGTTGCTTTATCTGCTATGCAGGTTAAATAATCTGTATTGACATCTCATGAAAACTCTGAGACAACAACTGAAGCAAAATCCATCGAAACTGAGCTGAAGGATGATGGTTTAATGGTAAAAAGGGCCTCAGATGAAGATAAGTACAAGAGGATGGCTGTCAGATAGGCTCAGAAGATCATATCTATAATGCCATGGAGGCTAGTGAAATAACAGAAATGGTTGCACTAGAGAACAAAACAAAGAAGGGAAGGAAGACAGAGAAACCTTCCAGCCAATGAAACTGCAAAACCAAGAGGAAAGAAAGAAATACAAGCAGACTTGGAAATTCCTGAAGCAAGTTAAACCAACAAGTGCAGCAAGGAGAGTTCAGAAGCAAAGGGCACTTCAGATAAAGGTTCAGCGAAGGACATTAGAGGATACAGAGCATGAAAACCCCTCGGTGTACTTAATGTTATGAAAGAGAGTGATTTTACTGACAGGGTTGTACCAGAAAACCAAAAAAAAGAGCCAGAAGTTGAAAGAAGTTGACAGGTCAAGGAAATCGAAGATGAGAAACAAGAGCAAGAGAATGAAATACAACCAGTGGAGAAAATCTCTGAAGCAACTAATAGAGAAGGAAACTTCTGAGAAGGGTGCAGAGAACAAAAACAAATTGTGGAAGTTGAAGATCTTCTGAATGTGGTTCGCCAGAAGATTGAAATAGCATATGGTACTGAAACATCAATAGTGAAAGAGAAGAAAAAGTTGATCATGATAGCCTTGAAGAAAGCTTTCATAAAAAGGAAGACAACACACTTGAAGATACAGTAGTTGAACTGTATTGTATCAATCACAGGAATGAGCAAGTTTTTGATTTTGATGCTACTGAAGGTGTAATTCCACAAGAAAAGGCACATTTGTAGCTTCTGTAACCATTTTCCTTATAAACTACTACCTATAGATTTACTGGACATTTAGGACATTGTCATTTTATGCCCATGACTTGCATCAAAGACTTTACTAACCTAATTTCTGAAGAGCAGATCTTAAAAGTAGTAAATTTTGGTGCAACAAAAGAGGAGGACCAAAAACAGATGTTTGACGATTCATCCATCAACAGTTATTTTGTAGAAGAAATCAAAGATGTAGAACCATCAGGATCTCACCTACAAATGGAGAGTGTGGAATCTGAGGCCGTTGATAAAACTGAGAGGAAATTCAAGAGCATTGGCTTAGAAGAGGAAGAACTAGAGAAAAATGAAAAGTTAGCTGTGAGTTCACAGACTGATACAAATGACGTGATGCAGCTAGAAGTACCCTCACTCATGGTCTTCGGCAGACTGCTAGCAGATGGCTTGAATGAGAAAATTGAAAAGAAGATCACAGCTGAGGAAGATGTTGACGCTCCTGATGTCACCCATGTAAGAGATGGACCTTCACACAAACAGATTCAATGAGATGAGAATGAAGCCAAGGAAGAGAAACCTGAAATGAAAAGGGAGCCTGAGAAAACTGGTACCATTGTGAACGAAATCCCAAATGATAAGATCAGTCCGAACCATCCATAACCTCAATCTATTTTATATTCTCTTTCCTTTCTTCTCAATTTATTGTTTACAACTAACTAGAACCTGTTATTTTCTGTACAGGTTAAGGATCAGGTCTTATGGCATCAGAACAAGACCTTGTGAAGATGGGATTGTCTGAGAAGACAGAAACCACATTACCAGTGGATAAAGAATGTTCACCCAAAGGATCTACTCAGATAGACACTAAGACGAAAGTTATGGCCTTAGGGGTGTTGAATTTAAAGATAATTTTATATTTGATGCAGAAGACCAAACTGCAACAGAGAAGTTTGAGCACATTTCCACTGATTCATTATCAGTTGACAGGACATTTAATGCAACCAGTATGACCTTTAATACTACTGAGAAAGGTGAAGAGACCACAGACCAAGAAGACAGAGAGTTTAGAAGAAGCTCCAGAGCCCAATGAAAAGGTTGATGAGGGGAATGATTCTTCAGCCACATTCATAGAGGATACAGAAAACTCACAAAATTCACCTATCACACAAGCAACAGAAGCAAGCTCACCAGCAGAAGAGAAGGAAACGGAGTGGCAGGCCAAAGGGGCAGTTCATGAAGTTAGAGATTTTGATAATTCAGGAAATAAGGAAAACCAACGGACTAAACAAGATGATTTGCCTGTATCACATTTTTGATGGACAGAATCTTGCAGGAAGAACGTGACAAGCTGGCGCAAGCCTGTGACGTCAAGCATGAAGATAAGCTACAAGAAAACACTCATGATGAGCAAAATGGTATCAACATCTTAAAAACAAGAAACAAATTCAGCCTCAATGTCTGCTGAACAGGTAAAAGATGACACAAGCATATCTGAAGGCAAAGTAGATGTAATAAACGTCAAAGGTAGTTTTAATTTGGTGCAAGAACAGAGCCATGATTTAAAGAAAACAAAGAAATTGCAATACTAAAGGATGATGAAAGCCCAAAGAGAAATCTTTATGACACATCTCTAGCAATCACAGTGGGTAAAGATGTGAATGATGAAGTTTCACATATATTGGCTAAAGAATCAACTAATATCATTTCAGACAATAGTAAGGAACTGGCATTAGAAGAAGAAGGCGGTCCAGAAAGTAAACTGGATGTTGATGAATTGAAACATCAGATACTATGATCCCAATAGCTGCTCATGAAAAGATGACAGGAAGTAAAATTGAAAAGGATAATGAAAGCCTGAAGAGAAACAGTGTGATTTCAACTGTTATTAAGGCTTTTGAAGATGATAGCTTCAAGATAGTGGTGGAACAGAAAGTCAGGATGTTCCTAAGGATATTGCAGAGATTCACATAGATTCATATGCAACATTCCAGGAGCAAACTCTTTCAATCTTTGAACCAGTTCAAAATGCAGACGGTGAATTTCAGGATGAAGAAAATGTAATAATTCTCCAAGGCAATCAACAAACTAGCAAGTCATCTCTATCTTCTTGTGTTGAAGACAAAGTACTTGGAGAAGCTTTAGAAACTCAGTCAAGAGGTATAAAACTTGAGATTGGAAAAGAGAATCAAGACAGAACTACAGAAGGCCAAATAGAAGATGTGAAAAATAACCTCAGGTCCTCAATGAAGAACTAGAAGTATCTGACTCAGATAAGATCCAGCAATCAGAGCCCACAGTCGAACCTGCCAATGAAACCGCTCAGGCAGGGGAAAGGTTCTTGGCAGAAAGAAGCCCAACAGTCAGTGTAGATGAATAGCAAACTAAAGAGAGAGCAGATGTCCATGTGGAGGAGGGAACTGATGAAGAGAAAGATGAAAGGAAGAGGAATATGAACATAAATCTGAGGAATCTGGCCATGATGCGGCAGTAGTTGTGGAAGCTAAGGCGGCAGATTTGAATCTAGCACCCAAGAAATCTCACACTATTTTATCAGGTGTTGGATCAAAGGTCAAAGATTCAATTGCGAAAGTGAAGAAGGCCATCACAGGTAAATATCCACGCTCAAGGACAGTGTCACCAAGATAATAAAGGTTGTAGGGAAACAAATTATGAGCATATGCTCTATATTATGCTGGTTTCCTTTAGCAAGCTTCTGTTATAACTTTAGCAAGGAAGTGGAATTGTATGATCTCCACCATCCATTGAGCCCTGATGTGCACTAGTTTAAGTTGTGTGGCCTTTCACTGTAGAAGGAAAAGAATGGGCCTAGGCGGAACAGTTAGCGACTGGCGATCTTTATTATGGATCATGTAGAGATGGAGTCTAGTGTGTCACTTGGTGTGTGAATATGTATACTATGTTATTTGTTGCTATTGTCAAACCGTTTGAATATGATCAGTTTGCTAGCATGTTGCATAAATTTCCACTTCCTTTTGCATTAGAACAAATTCAAACTTTCCATTTCAACTCCTCCTGCAATTATCCCAAAGAAGTAACCATTAAGTATGCAGGTCAAATTCAAAATCATCAAGAGGTTCATCAGAATCTTTTGGGAAGTGAATAGCACAGAATCAAATGAAGCCTACACATCCCTTTAACTGGGATTATACAGCCTAAACATGGCTTAAAGAATTGCCTATTATGACTGCGCAGACTGCTAGATAAAAAAAGTGGCCCCATGCATGAGAATCCTACAGCTACAGGGTATGGGAGGTTTAGATATACACAGCCTTATCCCTGCATGCAGAAAGGCTATTTCCATGTTTTCAACCTAGGACATGCGGGTCACATTGGAGAAATCTTACTGTTGCACCAAGGCTCACACTCTGACTGATACAGCTCTATTACTGTTTTCCTCTAAGGTTACTCTAGCTCAACTCACTTCAATGCAATACCAGCTGGGTAATAACATGCTGATACTGGCATCACTTGGGATGGTACAAACTATAAACACACGATGCAAGGATGCAAACTCAGTTAGCTACTGAAGAGATTAGGTACCAGATCCATTACAGGCATGGAAAACCAACCAGAATGCTGTCAAGCTGCCAAGAAAGCATAAAGGTCCTTTACACCATAATCTGACAAAATCAATTATGGTCAACAAATGGCCCACTACTTGATACCTCAGTACACAGACAGCCAGTAATTTATGGGAAACAAGCAGTTATGAAACTTGCTTGCCAGTTAGGGCAGCTTCAAAAAAATTGGGTGTACAGGACTCGATTTTGCCCCACATTACCTAATTCACTAAATCATATATGATCTCAGAAATGGTAATCGAACCAGTTTGCAAGGATCAGCAATACAAAATAACGAGCAAACTAGAAACTATACATAAAGGTTCATTTGATCAAGTCCTAAATATGATAAATCTCTCCCTCCTCCTATCTTCCTTTCAAAATGTTCCGTACCATCTACCTCATAAGTCTTGATGAACTCAAACCATTTCAATGAAAACTTAACTAAAAAGCAGTTCTACTAAAACAAAATAAAATTTCTCATCCTTTCATAAATGAACTCGGATCACTGAGAAAGGCAGACTTTGGAACTATTGTCCCACAGCTGAATGGGCAGGGTCATGAAAGAGAGAATCTCTTTCCCAGTTACCAAGAAGATCGAGCACAGTGAGAACTAATGAACTTCCGACACATCCAAAAATATAACACCCAATGAAGAACCCATACCATGAAGAATCAGGAAGGCCATGAACAGCACATCAACATACATGTAGCAAGAAAGTGGTCTGCACAATATTTACGGGCATCATTTGGTGAATAAGATACAAGTCTTCTCTGCCACGATTTGCTCACGAAAAAAGAAGACATAAGACATGCAAGCTGCGTTTCTAATCCATAAATAAGCATCGAAGGTTAATATGTTACCTTGGACCGGGATCCGGACTTTTCGCTTCTTCATTGGCTACTCCATGAGTCTAGCCCTCTAAGGATTCTAAAACATAATAACAATTGAAAAATAAAGAAAACACATTAACCCTCCAACCTCTCTCGATTAGCAAAACCTAGCACGACCCGACAAGAATCCGACAACGCAATCTACCTGATGCCCCAAGAATCCCCGTGCCGAGGACGACGACGATGGCATCCCAGCCAACAACGCCAAATTCAAGTCCCGGCACAGCTACATCAGCATGCTCAAGGTCTCCCAGCGCGTCGACCACCGCTTGCCGGGGATCGCTGCCTCCCCCTGGTCGACAACCGTGGTGATGTGTTCCAAATCCGACCTCCAATCGCATGTTGATATATGGCACTAAAAAAAAAGGGAAACAGTTTTTTCTATTGAAAAAAAAAGAGTTGGACAGATCTCCATTGGGCGACCCATCGCTTTCGACATACTTGTTACGTCACCAGATCTTTCTCCCTCATACGTTACATCTTATTCTCATACTTGTGCAGCGGAGAATCCTTCCACCGGGTAATTCTTATGACCTCCGCTCTATTTTCTTATGTGTGTCCTTCAAGGTTTCAGATTGGATTTTGGCAGCAATAAATTGCAGCATCCACGGCATCTCCTTCCTCTTCAAGTACCTCATATCCTCTCCGCCGTCCTCTTGATCCTCCTTCTAGCCCCACTTGCCATTCTCGGCTCCATTGCTCAGCTCCACTCATCCTCCACCTACAATAAGAAGAACTCAAACCATCAGCGATCTCCATCATGAGATTCTTTTTTTTTTTGGTAGAAGTCACGAGAATTATTTAGGAAGTTAAACAGAAAGAACAAATGCACCAAAGCTTTATTAGAACTCGCGAGGATTTTTTTTTGGATGAAAGATGGAGGCCGTTAAGGCCACCAGAGAGATTATTAAAAGTGAGATTAATAAAAAGTGAACAAAGCAGAGGTTGCAGACTTAGATAGGTACATCTCTCAACAGAGTGGTAGAGAAGACTACAGGAAGATAAAAAGGGTACAACACAACAAGAGAAGAGCAGAGCAGAGCGGGAGCAAAACAGTGGAAGTAGGTGTCATACGAGGAGAAGGCTACTTGCTTTATCTTTGAACAGATGGCACCAAAATTTTTGAGTTGATTGAAGTTATTGAGGACTAACCCATCTTTAAAGAGAGACAAATCATCCCATACAACCCCCTGCATCAAGAAGGTTTTTTTTAGGAAGAGCTTGAAGTTACATTCCTTCCAGCATCTCTAAGCGATGGTAGCGAAAAGCATCAGTATCATAGATTGTGCAGAATTCGAAAACTTCGACAGGGTCCAATCCATATACAAATACCTAAATGTCAACTAAGGGGAAAGAACACCCAAAGCCACGCGCATGGAGTTCCAAACTGTGGAGAATAGGGGCAGTGGAAGAAGAGGTGATCTACCATTTCTAATGAAGTGCCACATATGGCACAACCACCCAAGGTTTTGCCTAGCTTCTTTCCCATAGCATCCCTTATATTCAATTTATGTGTCCAATATAGCCATAAGGAACATCAGATTTTCAGAGGAATGGGTAGACTTCACATGGTGGACACAAAACTACAGACTATCCACGAGGAGTTGAGGAATTGATAGAAAGAGATGGTGGATAACTCGCCATTGCAAGAAGCCTTCCATACAAGCCGATCTTCCTCGCTGCAGAGCATGACAGAGTTCAAAAGACTGGAGATGTGATCAAATTGGGTGCATTCCTCAGAGGAAACATTTGAAGGCAATTTGAGATGCCAAGATCTTGATGTGTGTTTGAAGTAACTTGCCCCGTGCCATTCTTGTTCCTGCAGAGTTTGAAAAGATCAGGAAATAGAGTTTGGAGTGGGGCATCAGGGATCCAATTATCCTTCCAGAAGAGGGTGCGAAGATCATTACTACAATAGAAGTGAGTGCAATGCCAACAAGCAGGTAAATTGCAGATTACATCTTGTCATAAGGAGGAGCACCGCTTAGGTGGTCTTTAAATATTACCAAGCCTGACTTTCTTGTGGAATGTCCACTGAATTTGCTACTTCCACAGACTGAGGTCATTTGAGAGTAGTCTCCACCCCCACTTAGCAAGAAGAGAGGCATTGAGTTGGTGGATGTCCTTGACCCCAAGGCCATCCTCTTTCTTCAAGTAGATAGTGCTCCAACTGACTCTACAGCATAAGCCGCTGGTAGAGGATGATCCAACCTAGAGGAATGACTACCTATAAGAGTGGATCTTCTTTGCCACCCAAGTAGATAGCCTAAACAAAGACGTAAAATATAGAGGTAGCGAGGTAAGTACAGAGTTAACCAAGATGAGTCTACCTGCGAAGGAAGGAGTTTGGATTTTTAAGTGGCAAGATGAGATTCAACTCTTGAGAGGAGAGCCTTCCAGTTTGTTCTTGATAACCTCCGACCACCTAATGGAAGGCCCAAGATAATTAAAGGAAGGGGGAGGTGGAGCCGTTGAGCCAAGTAGCACACTCATTCAAGGAATCAGATCTAATTTGAGAGATAGAACTCTTCTGATAGTTAATGGATAAGCTAGAGACCCATTCAAAGTAATACATAATGAGTTTTAGAGTGACAATATTTTCTTGGTAGGATGGGCGAAGATCAAGGTGTCGTCGGTATATTGAAGGATTTTTGTGCCATCAAAAGTTAAAGATTTCTGAGCCCTTCAAAGACCCCTTCCAAGGAGGCCGTATTAAGCATCCGACATAGGGGTTAATAGCTAAAATAAACAAAAAGGGGACAAAGAATCGCCCTACTTGAGATCACGATGACAGAAGATCCAATCTCCCAGTTGGTCATTCATGCACGCAGCCACTTTAGAGGAGCAAAGGACATTACGAAACCAACCAACCCATTTCTCAAGGAAACCACGTGAAGACAGAACTTTTATAATGTAAGCAGGGATAAGCCGATCAAAGGCTTTTGAGAAATCTAATTTGCATATGAGACCACTTCCAGAAGATCACTTGGTGTGATGAATAATCTCACTAGCATAGAGATAGTTGTCAAGGATAGAATGCCCCTTAATATAAGCAATTTAAGCAGGGTCTATTAGGTTATTCATGAAAGGTTGCAATATGTTGGTGAGCACCTTGGTGAAAATTTTGATACAAAAGTGAACAAGGCTTATCGGCCTGTAATCAGAAGGTGCATTGGCCGCTTCTTTCTTCGGGATTAGGGTGAGGGCGGCAAAGTTGATTCTGGTTAGGCCTGGATTCAAGGAGAACATTTGATTAAAGAAGAGCACAAGATCCTTATTTAAAGCTCGACGAGTGGGTTTTGCAATCAAGCTCCCTTCTACCTTTATACTTGAGGGCCAATCTCTATCCAATATGAGAAAACCTTTGCACACCTCGGTTACATTTTGGGAGGCCTATGCCCCAGAGAAACTGTCTACCTAAGACTGTCCCTTGGCCCGTAGGTCCTCACACAAGATTAGAATTCTATCTCTTCTAGAGTAGTATCTCACTGATGGCTCAGAATCTATTCTGATCAGAGAGAACAGGCCATTCTATTGATTCCAAAATTATGGAGGCTTGGTCCGATCAAGCTGTTGAGTATTGGAAACAAGCTATAGTGCTTACTCTAGATAATTATAAGTGCTGAAAGAAGATTAAGGTGAAGCCGTCTAGTCCAGGACTTTTATCCTCAGTAGAGCAAAAAATAGCTTGTTTAATCTCATCGAGAGAAAAGGTTTACAGAGAGAGCTTAGGTCAAGATCTGCATGGGGTAGATGCTGGACTAGTCAAGGTCGACCATAGAAGAGCAGGGAGTGTCAAAGATGTCATTAAAGTATTCTTTGAAGGTGAGCTAAATGCTAGGCTAATCAAAGACCTCAAAGTTCTTCTGTATAATGCTAGAGATCCAATTGAATTTCTTACGATCATTCGTGGATTTGTAAAAGAAAGCAATGTTGCCATCTCCCTCTTTGAGCCACTTGATCTTAGCATACTGAGACCAGTATATTTCGTCATTTTTGAAGATGTTGAAGAGATCCTGCTTTAGTGAATCTCTAAGTTCTCTATCAGAGTTACTGAGGGGACACCTTTCTTCCATCTTATCCAGAGTTTGAATTTGGCTCAACAAAGACACCTTTGCATCCCTTGTGGAAAGTTTGAGGTGGGAAGACTAGGATTTCAGAGCGTCATGAGTGGTTTTGAGCTTGTGAACTAAGTTTGCAACAGCATCCAAAGAGGAGCCAAAGAGCTTCAGGCTCACTGTACCACATCGTGTAGGCTCTCATGAGTTAACCAACATTAATTGAATCTGAATAGATGCGCCACCTTTGATTGAGCAGTCAAAGAGAGTTTCACTGGAGCATGGTTAGAGCAGGGGTTGGCTAAGGCAACCTGAAAGAAGTGAGAGAAGAGGTCATCCCAATCAATGGTGAAAAGGAAGCAGTCTAATTTGCTAGAACTGGTGTCTCTCGATGGTTGCTCCAAGGGTAGTCTTGGCCCTTGAGGGGAGGGTCCAAGAGAGAAGAAGAGTGGATGAAGGAGATGAAAGCTTTTGAGATCTTGCCAGTTTGAGGAGTCCCATTCCTATCAGGCAAATTGAGCATCGCATTGAAATCACCATATATGACCCATGGCCCAGCAAAGCTAGATCTAATGAGCTATAATACCCTCCAGAAGAGTCTTTTGAGGCCATGATCAGTGGGACCATAGACAGTAGTGAAGGTCTAGGAAACATTTAGGAGTTGGTCATGCCAGAGGGCGATAATGGAGTGATCACCAATCTGTTCCTAAGCAGGTCAAATCTTGAGTCGTTCTATCTGAGGAGAAATCTCCCTATCGAGCCGGATGCATAGCGAACAATCCATGTAGAGATTTTTCTCCTTGAGAGGGACCAAAGAATGGTAGGGGAGGCATTCTCAAGTTTTGACTCTTGAATATCGATAACATGACAGTCGTTGGCCACAATGATGTCCCTGACGATCCTTCTCCTAACCAAGTTGCCAAGACCCCTAAAATTCTATGAGATCAGTGACATAGAAGGAGGGAGTCGTCAGCAGACAAGTAGGGGAAGGTGGCACCAGGGAAGAGGGGAGCCAACCTAACCACGAGTAGAGAAGCAACAGGGGGAGAGTCAAGAGTGAAGAAGCAGTGTCTAACATTGAAGTACTATCCAACCAGAAGAAGAGGAGACATAGGATAAACGTCCATAAGATAAAACATCCAAGACACAATAGCTAACAAAGCAAAGGCATGTTGTCCCAAGGACCAACATTTGATACACACAAATAGGCCTTTGATGTTGTCATTTCAAAGTTGCATTCTCTCGTTCCATGGAGATAAGAAGCTTAGAGAATCTTCTAGCTCCATCCTCAAAGATTTTGACCCCACACTTCCTTTCAAGGTTAGCCAATGAATCCACTGAGATGGAGTGGAAGATGAGGCCAATAGAGTTAGTCTGGGGGAGGGGCTTGATTCCAAGGCAAAGGAGAGTGAGATCAGAACCAGCCGAGTTGATAGGACCTAGAACCTGAGATACCGGCTTCTTTCTACAAGCAAGAATGATCTTCGAGATTGTGAGCTTCACATAGGTTAGGGCTTTCTTCCTTCTAGGCCTGCAACTTGCATCGGCATTGGAGGGGGAAGTAGGGCATGAAGGAGTGGCATTCTCTGTAGAGCAAGAAATAAGGTATGCCACGTTAGCTAAGACAGGATCTGAAGGGCCCTCGAGATTGGATGGTAGAGGGTCAAAGTCTACCAATAGGTAACCATGAAGTCCAGTAGAGGGGTTAATGACCAGGAGAGTGTGGCAAGCAGGTGGGGCTAAAATGGATCTGCTCAAGACCCAAGAGGGTCCAATCAGTATGTCCTGAATCGGGACATTCGCATGGACCAGCATGGAAGTCGATCCGATTTTTGCCTGAAGCATAATAAAGGTAAACTCAGTCGAGGGCTGAAAGGTGCAAGTCAAGGGGTGGTGGCCCACAAGATGAGGAAAGTGGGCTAGGCCAAAAGTCAGCAGTTGTCGAACATAAGTCACGTTGCTGATTACTGTGGCAGGGTGGTGCCATTGTGCAAAAGTGGGAGTTAAAATTTGAATTGCAGGGTAGGTGCCCGGCAGGAGAGACAATATTGATCAATGGGAGAGAAAGACCAGGGGTGGCAGTGGGTTGGGCACTTCCTTAGGCCTCAAAAGAGCCGACACATCTCCATCATCATTTAAAAAATCTGTGCAAGTCAGATTAATCGAATCTAGGCAGATGGCTAAGACATGGGAGTCATTGGACTCAACAGACTAGTCAACTAAATTTAGTCCGAACTCAGAAGAATGGTAAGGGTGCTCGTCAATCCCATAGCACTGAGAAGGATTGCATGATAGATTGCCCAAAGCACCACGATAGGGCTCAGCCAAACAGAAAAGAGGTAGAAGAGCTTGGACTACCAAGAGCCCCCCAAGACCTGCCAAAGTGGGACAGAGCACCTTAGGATGTAGAATGGTGGCTAGGAGCAGGGACCTAGGGGTGGGGGATCCCACGCGAGGAGGTCCTCACGAAGGATACAAAAGTCTTCATGATCTTAATAAAAGTTGATATCCGAAGGAGGTGGATGAGCAGGTTGGATGTCTTCGACCTTTATACCGATAAAGTAAGAGAGGTCCCCACAGGTGATTTCGACCGACTCTAGGATTTGGGTCCCATTCTCAACATACACAAGAACTCCCGATCTAGACCCGAGAGAGAGGAGGGGGAGGTGCGGTCATAAAGGCCAAAACCAGTAGTCACCATACGCAAAGTCTCAGGCTTATGACAGAATAGGATTTTGTAGGTGTGTTATGTGTGTTTATTGTTTGTCAATAACATCAATAGAATTGAATAATAAATTTAATGGTTTAGCCTCCCCTTATCTATTAATAAAAATGCTAGCTATGCCTCCTCCCACTTACATGAGGTCCTCGAAGAAGAGATTAACAAATTCCTAGTGGTTGAGTCTATTAATAGACTCTGATTAGGAAGAAATTATTTGTTAAAACATTCTATCACTATGTACCTTGGATCATCCAATAACAAATTACCACATCATCCAAGAAATATATTTTTTTCCATTCAAAATAGTAAAAGTTGCAATTGCCTAATCATAATTAACAGTGAAATTTTTTTTCATTTAAAATTTTCAATCAAGCTTGGAGTGCATATTTTGCTAACAATAGATGGTGTGATGGCCTTTAGATATTTAGCAACAAAAAGGAATCTCAATGCAAGCATGCAATTTAACCAACATAAAGTTGTTGTAGCTAATATTGGCTTTGTATTCAAGCATATGCTAGAATGCATATGGATGATAAGCTATACCAATGGAAAAATAATCCACCTACCATGCATATGGATTGGAAATGAATATAAAAAGATATATTTTAGACAATTAAATATATAGGTAAAGATATTCAAATCATATGATTTATATATATAGTATTTAAAATTATAGACTACATTTAGTAGCTTGATCCATTGATGTGGAATGTTTATCATTCAATTCAAATAAATAAATAAATAAACATAGCTATAAGACTTACACCTTCAAGCTTACCGCATGAATCAAAATATAAAGATACCTAGTATAGTTTTATGAAGTTTTTTTTTTTGTAAGTGAATGATAAGAATCTTATAATAACAATTTAAGCCATTGAATATGATTTAACTTTAAATTGGTTACATATGAAAATCATATAAGTTAGAAATTTTTAGTTTATACATCAAGTGATCAAAGATTTTGATAGTTTAAATAAATATAATTTACAGATAATAAATTACGTCCATTGATTCAGATTATTAATAGTCATCTATTTTTTTAAAAAATATGATTATATATATATACACATATATACATATATACATACATATATACATATATATATATATTATTAATCCTTTCATAAAATTCATAATTGTCTATATAGATGATATTCTTATCTTCTCCAATTCAATAGAACAATATATAAATTATCTTCAAGTGTTTGAGAGAGAGATAGTTAAAAGTGCTTTAGTACTATCAAAAATAAAAATGAAATTATTCAAAATGGAAATAAGATTTTTTGGATGTGAGATTAAAATAAGAACCATTAAGCCAATTCAAAAATCTATATATTTTGCAAATAAATTTTTAGACTAGATAACAAATAAGACTCAATTACAGAGATTCCTAAGAAGCTTAAATTATATTTCAGATTACTATAAAATTTAAAATCTATTACAAAACTTTTATATGATAGACTAAAAAAGAATCCACCTCTATGGACTAATCAATATATAGAAATTTTTAAAATCATGAAAATCCAAATAAAAATTTTACCATGTTTACATTTAGCAGACTTAAAATTATTTAAAATAGTTGAAATAGATACCTCTGAAACAGGTTATAAAGAAATTCTAAAATAAAGAAGAAATGATAAAGAAGAATTAGTTCAATACAATTCAGGAATATAGAACCAAATACAAAAGAATTACAACCATAAAAAAGAAAATTCTTTCTATAGTTTTGATACCATTTTTGAAGAAACCTCTGCAACGACTTTTTATAAAAGGCTTGAATTGGCCTTGGCCAAATTGGCTAATTCTTCTCATGACATTTGAGTAGGCATTTGGATAGATTTTTTTGCTTCTTTTGCTTCTTGTTCTTCTTGAAGCACTGACTCATATCATATTTTGGTTTTGATGGTTTGGTGCAGAAATTTGGCTAGAATTTGGACTAAGTCTAAATAGTTGAACATAGGTTTCTTTAGTTGTTTTAGGCAAAAGAACTAGTTCTCTTACGTGGAGCCATTTGTTGATCCCTATAAAATTTTTGGGATAAAAATCAGATAGAGAATTATTTTTTTTAAATTTATTTCAAAATCAAAAATGGACAAATTATTTGCCACCTGGCAAAAATTTATTTAGAACCTAAATTTTTTGCATCTTTTTGCAAAATAAATTTGGCAGACATGCAATCCACTCATAAAAAAAAATTAGTTTAATAAATCACTTTGAAATTTTAAGATATACAAAACTATAGAAATTTTTTTTTTTTAGGTTGAATAATTCTTTTGTATTTGGTTCCATATTTCTGAATTGTATTGAGAACTAATTCTTCTTTATCATTTCTTCTTTGTTTTAAAATTCCTCCATAACCTATTTCAGAGATATCTGTTTCAACTATTTTGGGTCTGCTATATGTAAATATGGTAAAGTTTTATTTGGATTTTTATGATTTTGATAATTTCTGTATGTTGATTAGTCCATGGAGGTGGATTCTTTTTTAGTCTATCATATAAAGGTTTCGTAATAGGTTTAAATTTTATAGTAATCTGAAATATAATTTACACTTTCTAGGAATCTATGTAATTGAGTCTTATTTGTTATCTTCTTTGAAAATTTATCTACAAAATCTATAGATTTTTGAATTGGCTTAATGGTTCCCATTTTAATCTCACATCCCAAAATCTTATTTCATTTTGAATAATTCCATTTTATTTTTGATAGTACTAAACTATTTTTACATTAACTATCTCTCTTTCAAACACTTGAAGATATTTTATATGTTGTTCTATTGAATTGGAGAAGATAACAATATCGTCTATGTAGACAATTATGAATTTTATGAAAGAATTAAAAATATCATTAATTATTTTTAAAATTTGAAGGTGCATTTTTTAAGCCAAATGGGATCACATTCTTATATTATCCAAATAGAATTGTGAAAGCAGTTTATATCTATCTTTTTTATCTATTTGGATTTGCCAAAATCCTGACTTTAGATCGAACTTTGAAAAGACTTTAGAATCTATGATTCTGTTTAATAGATCTCTTTTTAATGGGATCAAATATCTAATTCATTGTAAGGCATTATTTAAGGATTTATAATTAATTACTAACCTTGGGACTCTTTTTCTAATTCAGCTCTTTTTTCTATATAGAAGGTTGCACAGCTCCAGGGAGATCTGCTAGGGTTGATAAGTTTTCTTGCTAAGAAAAATTCTATTTTCTTTTACAATATTCTAACATTTTTGTATTTATTTAGATTGATCCTTAGTAGAAATTTTTTCTTTATTAAAAGACTTTTCGTATGGTAATGAAATCGAATGGTGTTTTCTTTCTCCAAATGCATTTGGTAAGTCTGAAGTGGTAACCTTTATAAGCTTATCTTTTATTTCTTGGATCTTTTTTATTATCTTTGGATTTTTCAATTGTTCCTCAGTTCTTTTGTAGCATACTTCTTCCTTTAAGTATTTTATTTGGTTTTGTTTCTTGATATTTGGTTAATCATTTGATTCTTAAGAAATCTAAAGTTTTATTATATGGGTGTTGTATGAATCTAAATACCAATTCTTTTCCCAACAATTATGTTTTCAATCCTTGATCATCCACTTGAAATGGCTTTATTAATGATAAAATGGTTTCCTAATATTACGAGTTGGTTTAGATTTTCTATTAGTATAAAGGGAGTCTTTAGACAAACTCCTTTATTGCAAACAAATGAGTTTGTCCATTTGCATTTGATTTTTAATTCAGAACCATTTGGTGTATTAAGCTTTTCTTTTGTTTTTTCAAAGAATTTTGTTGGGATTAATCCTTCTTGAACACAATTGTAATCTGCTCCTGAATGTATTAGAGCAATGGTTTCTAGATTAAAATCTTCAATCACTAGGTTAATTTTAACGTACCATTTTTGGATGGTTACCCTAATTAATGTATCAATGAAACTCTGATCCTCTTTCGTTTGTTCTTGCTGGGAGACTTGACTTAATTATTTAAATTGTGCCTTTATTAGTCTTATTTCTTCTTTTATGCAGTTTATTTCTTTTTGTAAGCCTTTAATATCTATAGATTTTGTTTCTTCTTTCTCAAATCTTTTTAAAATATTGTCCAGATTATATGTTTGTACATTTTTTGCCTTCTTTTCTTGACTTAATGAGTTTTCTAATTTTACTAAATATTTTTTTTAATTTTGGGTCATTGATTTGTCAATAAATTCTAATAGCATATCTTGCTCCTTTATAATCACACATATTTCTCTTTGTAAGGATTCACTTTGCGATGCTTCTTGTTCTTCTTCTGAGTCAGAAGGTTCTGATTCAATTGTTAGAAGTAGGCTTTTGAGATTTTATTTGATAGAATTTATAAGATTTGATTAATCTAATTTTATTTCATTAATTTTGTTGTTTAAGCAACATTTATTACTATAATGACCAGTTCGGCCACATTTTAAGCATACTAGAGGTTGGTTTTCATTTTAATAAAAGACTTTAATTTGGTTTACTACAAGAAAACAGTTTTTATCGATGGCTATAAATGACTACAAATTTGCTGTCACTAATAATATTTTTTTACCAACGAAAATGATGACCAACATATTTGCCATCGCAAAAAGAAATTTATTAGCGATGATATTTTTGACTTTTAGCGATGGCAAGTAGCATCGCTAATAGAAAGTATTTTATTTTTTTTAATTTGATTGTAGGATTATTAGCAACAAAAAATTCTTATTAGCGATGGTATTTTGCCGTCACTAATACTAATCTTAAAAATACCCTGTCGGTTCTCCACTTTTCATTTTCGCTCATCCCACCGCCGACCCACTCTTTCCCCTAACTCCGGTCTCCCTCTTTCCCCCACCATCGGATCCCACTGCCCCGAGCCATCGGCTGCCTCCCTGAGCCCCCGATCACCTCCCCCAGCCCCGCTCGACCGTCAGAGCCCCTGAACTCCTCCTTCCAGCCCCTACACCGTCAGTGCCACCTCAGATCCAGTGTCCCCCTGCTTCCCCAAGCTCCCTCCTTCTCGTCCGCCTTTCGAAGCTGGCGTCTCATCGTCCAGCCTCCCTTTTCATTCCCTGCCCCTCTCCTTGTCAGATCAGACCCCCTGCCACCTCTCCATTCTCCCCCCACCCTCCTCTTACCTGATCAGACCCCCTGCTGCCTCCTCTTCTCCCCTCATCCCTCCCTTACCGGATCAGACCCACGACGGCCTCCCCCTTCTCCCCCTGCCCCTCCCCTTGCCGCATCCAGACCCCCCACCATCTCCCCCTTCTCCCCTCGCCCCTCCCCTTGTCGAACCAGACCTGTGGCCCCACCTCCCTCCTTTAGAGCGCCCAGCCATCGGAGCACCAAGCCGTCAAAACGTCGCACTATCGAATCCACACTGTCATCGCACTGTAAGTATTAGCGACAGTGACGGTGACGTCTCCATCACCGTCGCCACACCGATTTCTATTTTTAAATTTAAAATATTTAAAATTAGATTTATCTGATTATCATAAATTAATAATATTTGAATTTAATTTAATAATATTATTAATTTTAATAATATTATTAATAATATTATTTAAATTAATATTATTCTGGAGAGGTAGAACTACTCCGAAAAACTCTCCAGCAAGATAGCCCTACTACCTTCGATGACAAGGGTTCGAGGCCGGCCACCATCGGACCAGCTCTGGCCCGCTCATCTACTCCAGTGGCAATCGGAGTAGCTCGACAATTAGATTCTAGGCCCTAGACCAGTCCGAAAGATAAAGGGAAGTAATAAGGTAGTTTAGATAAGGAAGGATATGGTTGGGATAATTGGGCGTGACTCTATTATTATCTTTTAGCTTTTTGATTTATTTTTAGCTGACAGCAGAGTTCTTTATAATCGGTCACAAAAATGATACTCTCTTATTACCTCATTGGCTTTATATATTATATTGGTGTCACTTATTTTGTAAGTAATATTTTGGAAGGTCCGTTGGCTAAGCTGCTTAATAAAAAATTTAGATAGCCCATGATTATGATACATTTGGCATGAGGTATGCTAAATAACTGATACATTTGGCACAAGGTATGTTATGGCCTCTTTTCTTCTTCCCATATGATGTCTTAAAGCTGATGGGTGCCAATAGATTTTGGTTGCTATATTCTTATGGTTGTCTTCTTATTTTCTCTAATGAAGATCCAAACTAAATGGATATTGAAGGAACTGGCTCCACAGATTGCTATGGCTTCTTTTCTTCTATCCATATAATGTCTTAAAGCTGATCGGTGCTGGTGGATTTTGCTTACTATATTCTTATGATTGTCTTCTTTTTTCTGATAATTATTCAAATTTAATTAATAAATATTGAAGAAAATGGCTCCATAAATTGCTATGGGTTCTTTTCTTGTTCTTATATGATGTCTAAAACCTGATGAATGTCGATGGATTTTGCTTGCAGTATTCTTATGGTTGCCGTCTTTTTATTTTCTCTAATGATGATTCAAACTTAATTAATGGATATTGAAAGAAATGGCTCCACAGATTGCTATGGGCTCTTTTTTTGTTCCCATATAATGTCTAAAATCTGATGGATGTCGATCGATTTTGATTGCTATATTCTTATAGTTGTCTTCTTATTTTTCTGATGATAATCCAAACTAAATGGATATTGAAGAGACTGGCTCCATACATTGCTATGGGCTTTTTTTTAATCCTAATAATGTGTTAAAGCTATTGGGTGCCGTTGGATTTTGCTTTTAGCTTATAGCAGTGGAGTTCTTTATAATCGAAAGCAAAAATAGCACTCTCTTATTACCTCATTGGCTCTTGATGGCTAGATTTATAAGGGGAGAAGAAAATCAAGATTTACCTGTAGCTAAGAAGCTAGACCCCACAAACTAATCTAGAATATATGTTTGACTTAATTTATTCATATATAATGGATTAGATTTTATGAACATAACTTCTTTAACATTATCCGATGGATGGGCCGAAGGTATCTATAGCTCCGTATCATCGAATAGAACATGTAGGAATAATTCGTTCAAGAATCAAAGGAGTGTATCGAAATATACTCTTTTGTGTCAGTTTAGACTTGAGGTAGAAGGAATGGATACAAGGAGGTTAAATTAATTTAACCATCCAATGGATGGGCTGGAGGTATCTGTTAGATGTATATCCTAGAAGCCAATATAGCTAACACATTGTAATAATCCTAAAATATAATTTGTACTTAATACATTGATTTGATCAATAAAGAGTAAATTTATTTTCATTTAAGTGTGATGTGTCCTTGAATCGTCCATGAAATTAGTTTTGATACATATTTTTAAGGTGTTGAGAATTAGAAATATGTATTTAATTCCTAAATGCTCTCGATCATAAGATCATCATGAGGACGATGATCGATCCGGATAGACTGACGCACAGATCGCTTCCTTCGGGATAGATGATTCTCTGATCTACAGTGTAGGGATACTGGACGATGAGTGCGGATAGTTGTTAGAGAATAACTAGTACTGAGCATGATCATACGAGAGATCACTTGATTTCTACTAGATCGTCAGTGTTCATCTCGATGCTATAGTTATGTGAATGATCCTTTGACTTGAGATTGTACTACCATCCACAGTGAGGCCACTGAAGTTTGACTGACACATAAACATGAGTCTCAATGAGCCCTTATAGTGGATATTGACGACAGTTGATCCACTGTAGGGGTAGGGTGCACATCAGGATGGGATCTATCAACCTTAGTAGAAAAAGTAGTTCTATGAGATTTCAAAAGCTAAGTCTGAGAATCTGTAGCCACAGTAGTGTGATTGATGAAAAAAATATTCATAGAATCATAACTGGACTGGAGCTAATCGAATATATCATATGATTGATGTTGAGGTTTGACGATTTATCCATGACCTGCCATCTAGTCAGGATTTACAATAGAGAGACTGAATCATATGTTAACTACACTTAGAAGTTCATTTCAATTCTACTGAATTATCATTACATACTGCTAAGTGTCACTAGTAGATTGTGAGAGCTCACTAGGATTGTTCTGGATCGATAATCTTTGATGAATTAGAGTGAAATTGTTCTGACCCATTGAAAAGAGTTTGAATGATATTTTGATAGAGATCATTGTATATCTCACTATCACATAGAATTGAACCTATGGGGTCACACAACAAAGGGATTAGGTCTGAAATTAGCAATTGAGCTTATGAAGTGTCAATTAAGTTTAGAGAAATCCGATTGGGTTCAAGATAACCTTGCTAGCACATGGTTGGACCCAATTTCTCTTTCTGTTGAGATTTTTTATTTGATAAGATAATTTAAACTTAATTACCTGCTAATAACCTATATGAATTAGATTCATGAGACTCCAATTGTTGGATATCTAAGGTTATGGATCAATTAAATTAGGGTGCAAATTTTTAATTAATTTTTTTGATAGTTATTATGGGTGCCACCTTGATTTGATCAAGTTGGGCATATCCCATGATTAGAGGGCTTATTAATCTGATATAGGGTGTCCCTTGGATGTAAAATAGGGTGTGAAATAATGGGTGCAAGGGCTCCAAGAGTTGGCACCTCATAGGATTCCTAATGTAAGCTAAATAACTTAAGTTATTAGAAAATCTAATGCAAGTAGGACTTGTATTATGAGATTGAATAGGGTTCAATCTGAAGCGAAAATTTAGTGCAGGGGCAAAATGGTAATTTAAAACTTTTCAAAATTACTATTTTACAGTGAAATTATTAATTAATCTCATTAATTAATATTAATTAACCCTACACTAGGATCTAAATATGATATAACAGCATGCATTTAAATTTAAAATTCAAATTTGAAACAGTAAATCT
>KE504829.1:760341-795930 GCA_000441515.1 Elaeis oleifera
GCCACATGTCAAGTTTTATTTTTTTATTTTTATATTTTTAAATAAAAAATAAAAGTATAAATAGTATGATAAAAAAATTTATCTATCTATATAATAATAATAAAGTGATACACGGATATTAGGGGTGGCATTCTTGTTAACACGTAAGGTTATAGGATAATCTCCTGTAATGCCACATGTCAAGTTTATTTTTTTATTTTTTATATTTTTTAAGTAAGAATAAAAGTACAAATAGTATGATAAAAATATATATAATAATAGTAAAGTAATACACGGATATTAGGGGTAACATTCCGTGTTGACACATAAGATTATAGGATAATCTCCCGCAATATCACATGTCAAGTTTTAGTTTTTCATTTTTTAAATAAGAAATAAAGCACAAAGAGTATGATAAAAAATCTATCTATCTATATAATAAAGTAAAGCAATACATGGGTATTAAAGGTGGCATTCCATGTTGACACGTAAGATTATAGGATAATCTCCTGCAACGCCACGTGTCAAGTTTTATTCTTTTATTTTTATATTTTTTAAGTAAGAAATAAAAGTACAAATAGTATGATAAAAATATTTATTTATTTATATCTATATAATAATAGTAAAGCGATACGCGGATATTAAGAGTGACATTTCGTTTTGACACATAAGATTATAGGATAATCTCTCACAACGTCACATGTCAAGTTTTTTTTCTTTATATTTTGTAATAAAAATACAAGCACAAATAGTATGGTAAAAAATAATACAAGATGTAGCAATTTTCACTGGTTTGGGAGGTCATCTTGGGAAAGAAGAACTCTCAGAGATCCTTTTGATCTCATCATGAGATTAATTGGTGAGAGCAATCTTTAATTTAAATGTTATCATTATTATCAATTAAATCCCCACAATACGGGGTTTGAGTACTAGTTATTATATAATATAATAATATCATACAACATAATATTATTGTACTAATAATATATTGTTATTTATTATAATTAATACACTATTATAACATAATTTTTCATTATAATTTAATATATAAGAATATTATATAATATATTATAATATACATTATATGATATAATATAATAAAGTATATTATAATATATAATATTATAGTAAATTAAAATATACTATTTATATTATATTGTATACTATAATATATTAAATAATATAATATAATAGATATATTTATATAATAAAGGGTGTTATGGGAATATGGATAAATCTTAGCAACTTATTCGGGAAAGTAATAAAGTAAAAGATCATGGATAATAAATTTCGGAGCCATTTATCAATGCATAAAAGAACATGGGTAAATTATTTTCTATTTAAGTATTGTTTGAAAAATATTTATCCATAAAATAAAAATTTTCAGGTAGCTTATGTACCTTCCAAAGAATGGGCCCTCAAGTCCATTTTCATAGGAGCATCTTTTGATCTTTCTAGTTCAATAAATTATTTACTTCAATATATTGTATAAAGGAGACCCCGAATTAGAGAGGAAGGAATATCCATTTTTGGACTTAAATCTGCAACCACCGGCTTAGAGTCGATCAAGTTTATCTTTTTGACCATACCAAAGTCATGAGATCTAGTATATAAAAATCTGCAAGAATTTAATGGTCCTATAAGAAGTAATAAAATAAAGTCCTTTAGGTTGTTAGAATTGCCAATAGGATATCCTAGGTGAAATAGTTTGCTGGAATGCCTTGGATATCAGCATAAAAAAGATTTCATCATTCATCTTTCAATCCCTGCCTTAATCGAGGCCTTTGGAAATGCATAATAAATATAGGCCTCTTTGTGGGCCCATATAGTGCTAATCCTTCCATTTGCTTAGCTAAAGTTCATAATTATAACCATAAGCATTCCAAACTAGTTGCAAGGTACTCGATTCCTGTATCTTAGAATTTGTGTTCAAGTTGCTAAGCTTGGTGTTATTTCTATTTTCAAGAATCGAAATGCAGAATTTTCAAGTATCATCCCTAAAATACCAAACTTTGAGTTCTAAGTTTTTTCCCTTTCCAGCATGCATTCTATTTGATTTCATTACCATAACATATTTTTATGAAATGATCAGGCAAAAGCACAGAGAACTTTTTTTGTTTAATTTGCCCATGATTTTTTTATATTTTCCTATTGATACTTGTGATTTTCATGGGTACACTTGTTGAGGTTTTCAAAACCACTCAATATAGATGGTTGGTTAACTATTTCCAACATCTTATGAATAAGTTGCAATGAAATTATTTGTTGAGTTAGTAATTACAAGATTGGCAAGGTGCTTTAGGATAGATTCATTTTAATCAAGATTTACCAGACTAGTACTAGAGGCTGTACTGGCTAGTGTTCGGTATGGGATACAGGTTTGTATTATACTGTTCTAGGGTATGAGGGACCTATGCAAGCATGTGTTTAGTCTCATATCGGCTATGCACTGAATAGATTTTGGGTACTTATACAAGGCTAATAAACTCAAATAATATCTTCGGACGAGACTCTTTTGGGTAAGATCCTGAGATATTACCAATAGTATCAGAGCGGATCTAGTCCATAGCCCATGTGGACTAAGAAATACTGCAACGCAGACTCATTTGGATTGATTACAGTTAGATCGTGGTGCTTGTCATTGGATTTGTGGTATTTGTGGTTGGATTTGAATGGATTTGGACCCTTAACTTAGTGACGATGTCTAGACTTATATGGGCAAAGTATGGGAGGGATCTATACGGGTGTGTGTTTAGTCTCATAAGTCTCATATCAACTATGCACTGGATAGATCTTGGATACTTATATAGGGCCAAAGAACCCAAATAATACATTCTAGCTCTTCTTTTGGGTGAGGTCTTAGGTTGTTACATGGGCTATACCAAAATAAGGAGAGTCGGAGAGGAAGGGGAGAGAGAGATAGAAAAAGAGAGAGAGTTAAAGAGAGAGGGAAAGGGAGAGAGAGGCTCGAAAGCCCTTATCGTTGTCGTCGTTGGGGGAGGGGGAGAGAGGGAGAGGGAGGAATGGGGAGGGAAGAGGAAAACCCTAACCTAGTGAAATGAAGAGAGAGGGAGAGGAGGAGATGCTTATTGATGATAGGGGGTGGAGAAAGGTGCTTTGAGTGCTCACGAGCGTGGGGGTGTGGCCATCACGGGTAGCGAGGGGTGAGGGATGGGTGGGGCTTTTTACCGAGCTAGGGGGAGGGTTTAATCAAGATGGAGCCAGTTCTGTCTATTTACTAAGCCAATAGGGTGAAGTGTCCCAGTTCCCTAGTTCAGTTTGATACGCCCCAAATTGGACTGCTTGAGGTGGTATGGCCGATCGTGATTTTAATTGTACATGTCCTTTTCTTTTTCTAGCAAGATGGTTCTAAATATTCCCTTTCTTGCTAGCAATTCTGCAAGAATCAATTATTCTATCTGACATGTCTAATCCCAAAGGGTCATGATGCTCAAGAAATATTCAAGTGTTCCATTAGGGGACCAAATCAATTTTCAAAGCAAATCATTTTGTATTTTGTTCCCTAAAATAGAATGTTTTTCACATGTCTATCATAAAGGAGTAAGGACAAACTATTTCAGTTTTATCATGCAATAATAAGCTTTTTCTTTCCTGATACCTTTTTCTTTTTTTTGTGAATCTACTGATATTGTTTTGTTACTGTCATTTTTAGCTGATTTCACCTGAATTTGATTTCTTCACTTACTGACATGTGAAAATGTATTTTATATTTTTATGTTTCAGGACATTTGAGGATGGATTTCCCAACCTGTTCATCTCAAATGCTCATGGCATTCGTGGGCAGCATGTAGCCTTTTTGGCCTCATTTAGCTCCCCTGGAGTAATTTTTGAGCAGTTATCTATTATCTATGCACTGCCAAGGTTGTTCATCTCCTCATTTACGGTTGTGCTTCCCTTCTTTCCAACTGGATCTTATGAGCGGATGGAGGAGGAAGGAGATGTAGCAACAGCCTTCACTCTCGCTAGAATATTGTCAAATATACCAATATCAAGAGGTGGACCGACTAGTTTAGTCATATTTGATATTCATGCCTTACAGGTTGGCAATCTGACTTTCCGATACTAATATATGGTAAATTGTTTTTATACATGTTGACCTGCTGTTCATGATCGTTCTGTGATATAATTAAGGTTTTTATTTCCAGGAGAGATTTTACTTTGGAGATTATGTCTTACCATGCTTTGAGAGTGGCATTCCTTTGCTTAAAACAGGCTTCAGCTGCTACCTGATTCTGAAATGTGAGTGACATAATATCTAAAGCAAATTGTTGACTATCGACTTATAATATCTGAAAATCGGTCTTTATGCAACCTTGGATTGAATTATAGAACTGGACTTCATTGAACCAAATGTGGATGTCAAATCTTGATCTCTCAACAAAATTTCAGCTGTTTTTTTCTGGATGTCTTGTGAAAATCATAGCCTTAAAAAATTCTTTTAGTATGCAATGATTTTTCAATTGTCTTAGATGTTCATGGTTTCTCATGGGCAGAGACTGGCGAAGTTTTTCTGGTTGTGTCACTAACCATGAACTGAAATTGATGCAGTTCTTCTATCTGACCAGTGACTTTTCATTTGCCTTAGAAGGCCATAAATTTATGGGAAGTTATTCATTTCTGATGATTAACTAAGGCTTTTTTGGATGCTTGGTCAGTGGATCTTGGGATAACTACCACAGGAATGGGAATCATCAAATGGACTATATCTCAAAATTTTACCAAATAGACTATATCCCAAAAATTTAGGGTTACCAATATTTATCACGAAAATGATTTTGACATCCCAAAATTCTTGGTATTTGTGGGATCAATCAGCCTTGTGGCCCTCATTGGTCCTTCTTGTCCCTCTTGCTTGAATCCATCCTCATACAACTCCCACCTTATGAGAATTTTCACAACATTACAACCAGGCATCCAGATGGGCCCCACATGCTTTGTATGTCAAGTATGTGATTCTGCACTGTCTTTTTCAGATTTCTATTGCTTTTCCAGATGATGGCTCATGGAAGAGATTTCATAAGCAACTTCAGCATTTCCCAGTGGTAATTTTCTGTATTGAAACTACTGTTGCACAAAACTGGCATATTATATCTGGTGCCTGTGACAGTGAGCTGTGCAAAAATTTATGATCTCAACTTCAGATTATCTGTAACAAAGTTAGGGAAGGTGACCAACGGTTTGTTCGTCTCAAGGAGGGAGATCCTAGAGGCCGCCATGTTGTGATCGTTGATGATTTGGTGCAGTCAGGCGGTACTCTGATTGAGTGCCAGGTATGTGATTATTATTTGGATGTGTTATCTGCAAGCTAGTATTATCCACATTTTCTATTATTTTGTTACATGAACTCGTGTATCAGCATATATTGTTGCCTTTTGCTCCAAAAATTTTCTTTGCATCATCTGTTTGTGTTAGAGTTTAATGCAATATATGTCATTTTAATTTATTGAACCTTGAAGTCCCACTTGGAGTTGAACTCAGAATTTGTTTCTTAGAAGTATTGGCAGCTCATGGAGCAGCAAAAATCAGTGCTTATGTGACTCATGGTATCTTCCCCAATAGATCATGGCAGCGGTTTCAATATGATAATGGAGGTATGTATCTGCTTCACCTGGAATAATTTCCAGTAATTGTTCTTTTCTTTGCTTGGAGTACCATTCGTATATGTAAACATGACTTTCAAGAACTGACTTATGGTAAATTGTCCACTATACTTTTTCTTGTTCTACATAGGAACCAGTTTAACACAGTGAGTTGGGTTATTCGGAAACTTGTGATATCTCCTACATGAGCAGAATTTGGCTGCTGAATCAAGAGGTATTCTGTATAACAGAATCCTGAATGTATTTGGACAAAAGGATCAAGAGCACTCTGGATAACTTGTTCCATCCTCTCTTCTGTCTTTGCAGTTGCCTCCCAGTCTTATGGGTGATACCACATACAGTATCTACCCACCAACTTCAGCCTTCAGATATTTAAACCGAGTCTAGAAAACTTGATTGTTAAGGCTAGGTCAATGCATACACAGAGTTGCAAAAGCTTATTCCTTAAGGCCAAGGCGTGTGAGTGTGTAATTATCACCATGCATGTGTATCATTAAATCCGAATTTCAAGTATTGAAATTTATTTATCATTAGCTACTCAGCATCATCTAATTTAAGTGGAAATTGGAAGGTGATTTTTGATGGAGATCATCTTGATACTATTTTATGTAGGCTCATATTGATTGCCTATGTCCCAAATAATATAATTTTTGATGGTAGTGGGATGAAAAGAGTAAGATTGTTGCTTGATGGTTGTGCAACTTTTAGGTGTTGTTTTTGGATATATTCTTTTTACTAGTTTATGAGTTCAAGGTTCTCAAATCAATTGGATTAATATGTTAGTAAGAACTGAAGTGGAATTAAATTGTTGTGTCATGTCCAACTTAGCAATTGAAGAGTTTTGAATTCATAATTAAGTTTCTGTAGGAGAAACTCATGGTGGAAAGAATCATACATGCTTTTCTAAAAGCATTTGGCAGACATTTGAGGGAATTGGTGGTCATGTTGAAAGAATGACAATAATTTATTATATATAATGGCATACATAAGAACCAATAGAAATTGTGAGCATAAACTATGTATCTTATAAAATGGAATATAGTTGCAAAAGCATGAGATTCGAAATGGAAAGTTGGATGGTGAGTGTATCTAAAACTGTCTTATGAGCAGGTGTTTTTGATAGGTGAAATGATGTAGAAAGAACAACTTCAATTTGTTTGATTTTTCGATAAAATAAAATGGGTATTCATTCTCCAGTAAGAGGCTGCATTAACTGCCCTAGCCCTAATCTTATCTTGGATTTCTGCACTTGATTCTAAGGACAGACGGAAGGCTGAAGAGATTTTGAGAGGGCAGCCACTGCAGTCTAGTTTTGATATTTGGGTTCATTTTCTTGGTGAATTCAATGATCCATTATTTTCTTCAAAACAAAAAAGCTGGTAGAAGAAGAAGATGAAGCTGCATTGGCATAACATTAATATCTCTTTCTGCTCAAATTATATTATTATCAAGTTGTCATTAGGAACAGGTACTAATAGATAAATAGAGCTAGAAATGTTAGTCTTTGTTGTAACAATCTTTTCTGGACTAATTTGTCACCATTCTTTTCCTCTGCATGTTTAACACTAAACTGATCGCCTTGCTTTCTTCTTTTCCAGTGGGTCCAGAGAACGGGTTGAGCAACTTCTGGATTACTGATTCATGCGCACTTACCGTGAAGGAGGTGAAAAATAGACCTCCGTTTGAAGTCCTCAGCCTTGCCAGTGCTATAGCTGTTTCCCTTCAGATATAGATCTTTCAGTCGAGTTTTATCAGCCTGATTAAGCGCCTTTTTAAAAGCTTTTTTGTTGTTGTTGTAGAGTATGTCATATTTTAATCAAGCCTTTTGTTTGGGAGTTGAATTTCCTTCAGCCACGGTACTGGTTTATTACGGGTACTCAGAGTGGCGTGGACTTCTTGGACGAAAATGGAGTTCACGACTTGTTCCTGTAGGTCGTGTGGACAATTCAGCCCATTAAGCACTGTTGCATTGGGAAATTCTTTGTACACTGCAGGAGGCGGTGTATAAAATCTAGTGTAGAGCGCACCATCTTATCTGATTGGTCTACATACCAACATGCATTTAATATTTGTAGGTTGATTTTTTCGTTTTGTACGACGAAAATATTTTATTTTTTAAAAATTATAACATTCTATGTTTATATTATGACATCCAGCGTTCAAAAAGTCATAATTTTTGTGCACGAGATGTCGTAATATAATGCAGGATGTCATAATATGTATAGGGTGTTATATTTTTTTCAAAGAATTAAGATATTTTGTTATTCAAATTTTTAAATGAAAAAGTAAAGTTGCAGGTATTAAATGTGCATTGAAAAATGGTTGGATAAAATATTCTTTCATATTATGATATTTAGATCATATTATAATATTTTAGGTCATATGATAGTTTAGATCATAATATGTCACAAGATGTTATAATTTTTTTAAAGAACAGAAATATTTTGTCATATAAATTTTAAATAAAAAAATTAATTTATTGATATTAAAATATGGGTTGAAAAATGATGACTATATAGATTAATTAGATAAGAACAGATTTTCTATGTTGCCTATGGTGCACGAAGAATTTCTCCCGTTGCATTTCTTGATTAGCTAGTGGTTCATGCAGATATTGCAGTCTTTGCCGCCGCTATATAATTGTTTAGCATTGCAAGTTCGAGGCATCGGCTGGGCAATTATAATCGTTCAGCATGCCAGGATGGACACAGCGTGTGGGAACTCGTCTTTTGTTGGAAGCACAGGTACAATGTATTTTGACGGTTCGGTGGTCTTTCGTGAAGCGGTGCCAGAACAAGCCAGCTAAACTCCTAATATGATGGTTTAATTTAATCGTCCTTAAGCTTAAAACGAGCTTTTTTTTATCGAAACAAGTAGATCGTGACGTGTATTGTGGTTCACCAGGATACTATTCGCAGCCTATTCATGGCTGGAGATGCAGGGTGCCTTGAGGCTTCTCTAATCTTCAGGGTAACCACATCCACAGCAACGACAACTGGCACGAACTAACAAAGCCAAGCAATAGCAGCTGCGGTGCCATTCAACTAATTGAGTCCGTGGCACGGTCCATATACAAGCTTTGTTGAGACGTTAGAAAAGATAACTCCCAGTTTTCCATTGTTTGCTAGCTGTGATCCCCCAAACCAAACACTCAATCTGAAACCAGAGCGAAGAAAAAGAAGCAATGGTAAAAGAAACGGGAATGGGGCTGCATGAACATGAACCACGAACAAGTAACCAAAAGCTGGTCAAATTAAGAACCGAATGTTCATCAGATTATGCTTCATGAAGATACAGTGGCTGAAGAAAGAAAACAAGAAAAAGAAACAATCTCTTTTATACAATGGCTTCTATAACAAATTCTTTCACTTTTTAAACCCTTTTATTTCGTCTAATCCTATTTATATCTTTATGTCCTGTGTAGAGAGCAGGTATCAGACAATTCTTAAATGTTTCACTTTAGTTCTGTGCACAGATCTACAGATGTTTACAACAGAAGTCTGGGAGGGAAACAACATGCAAGCAAAAAGCAGCTTAGCCCTGGGAACGGAAATCATGTGACCTTGTGTGAGGCCCGTATGTAATTCATGAGACTGTTCAAAGCTTTGCCACTATCAATGGCTTCTCTAGCCCTATCCAGCGCTGACATAATATCCTCAGCTCCACTGCAGCCTAGCAAGTGATCAACCATGCCTGCATTCAAACAATCCGGTCGTATGCGGGTCCTTTCTCGCCACCAAGTGCTGCTAAGCCCAACTCTATGTTCTTAAAACCTGATTGAGAGGATAAAACAACGCATTAATATTGCCGTCCAAATATATAAGAATTTGGGGCAAAACAAGAAGAACGATAACATAAACCCAATAACACTAGTAACTTAATCTACTGTCAGCTTTGATAAGTGCTCTTCTGGCATTCATCCCAATCCTCAATCACTCAGCCTTTGGTTCAATTGCACAAAATTGATAAAATAGGTTCCATGCGAATTAGCTGACAGATTTCCAGTCACCCTTTTGGGTTATTCTCATCTAAACAAAATCAATCGTGGTATTTATTTCTTGCATGGCTATCCCTCTGCAACCAATTTCCACCCTTTTATCTACTACCATAATGACATACAGTTGGTCAGAAGACCATAAGCCTATAGTTTTCCAGCACCATTTTAAATAGCTTTACAATCATTAGCTAAATGCAATAAAAACAATTAAATCCAATTGATACAAACAATAGGGATAAGAAGACAGAAGACTACCGATCTATCAGTTCTAGGAGTATCTGTGGGTTCAAATCCATAATCCTTTGCATTAACCTCAATACTGAAGTTTTCACGCAAAATTCCTGGCAAAACAAGCAGAAATAAGCACCATCAGAATATTTACTAAAATCCAAATATTTTGTTCATAATGTATTATGTATACATATAACGTAAAATTGTTGGCTTGACAATAATGACTATAACTAAGATGGAAAATATCCACTTTTATTTCTGACAATCCATCAAGCACTAGGAAACAGAGACCCAAGTTATGAAAAAAACCCACAAGTCAAACAGAAGTCCATACCATCAACATCGGAGTTAGTTGCATTGCTTGGTGAGCGAAATCCAGAACAGTGGTTCACCGGAAGGCCTTTTGATGCATTTATTGATCTCACCTTTGTTGTCATTGAGAGTGCACCTTCCTCACCCTACATCAGCATCATGAACAACATGACTCTGAATGAGTTGTTGGTAGACAAATATTAAGCATGCAAGTTGCAACATATGCAAATGATGCTCCATGTAGTAGACTATATTTGGCATTTGGAGCACAAAACTTTAAGAAGACAGATGGGTTCAGAGAAATCAACTCAATCAGCTTGTAGCCAGTAAGGATGAAACCAAACACATGTAGTGTACCGAGCTATTTTTATGAATGCATTGTACTGATTTTGATGCATGAAAGATGATGAGTCTTTACCGCCCAAACTATGAATATCAGAAACCAACAAGGTGCTTAAAGAAAAAAAATATTGATCACACTCGCAGTTATACTTGATGTTTACAGGCTTTATAATAAGATTTTAAGAAAAAAGATGGCTATTTTAGTGCATCTAAGTCAAATATATGTGCTTGTAGTTGCTCGGGTTTGATCCAAAATTCTGAACATAAAATTCGAAGGCCCACAGGGCAGATAGCAAAATGCAATTTGAACTAAGAAAACAAGCTAGCAACAAAACAATTGACGGTTCCCTGAAAACTTGAGGTATTCTTTACACTATAAGAGTGCAAAATACCTTCACCACCAATCCAGAATGAACTTTTCTTCTTCTCATAAGCATTAACAGCAGATCTTCATAACCCTCATGATAGAATCCAGCAATGATAGATTCCCTCCCACGTGCCTAAACAAAAAAAGAAGCCCCATTAGATTTCCTGCTAGAAATAATGAAAGCTGATGCTTGAGTTCCAGCAGACATCCAATGTGCGCATGCTGAAACAATAAAAGATGCAAGAACTTGTCTTATAAAGTGCAGGATCTGATTGCCCAACAACTGCAGTGTTAACTATTTGTGAGTGCTCTGTACAATACAGCAGAAAATTTTATTAAAAGATATCTTTGTTATAACATCCAGAAAGAACTTTTTTGCCAAACAATTGAATAAGTTTTGGGCATTTTAATAAGTCTGGGATCTAACTTCATGATACCTATCAGTGGATTAAAAAATAATTTAATTTTCATCAGAAGGGCATAATGTCAAGAAGCATTTCTACTAGAGGCAGGTCATGAGCTATATCAATTCAAAAGTGCCAGCAATCAACACTAATTCTTCTCCAATATGGGGGGTAAGAAAAGAATAAATTATTCACACGACTACAGTTGATGCTAGCAATATTATGACAAAATATGCAACATGTTTTAATATTCCTATCAAGAAAAGAAATATATTATACAAGTCATTATACATGTGTGTAAATCATACAACAAGGCCATAATTTCGAGAATCTTTCAATACTGCAATTGCAAAGAAAACCATGAATCAATCACACTCAACGAACATGAAACAGATGTTGCGAATATAAAAACCCCGCATATCTCATGGCATCAGATCATGTTTCTCATGGTTTTCCTATCAAGTTCCAAATGGAAACAGAGTTCTTGGAGTAGCAACTAGAGGCATGCAGCTATGTGGAATGTTTTAGCAGTGGCATTGTAGGAATTAACAACTCACCCTCACAAACTGCTGAACTTTCTCTGAAGTTGCCAACGGTGGACGTTTTTAATGTGCTCCCTGAGCCCAATCAGTGAATATCTGCAGCATGATCATGATTAAGAAGAATACTTAGTCATGGTATGACTAAGTTGTTCCAACATTAGGCATGGATATTCTAGTTTAAAAATGAACCTGTTGTACACTTTACGAGTCTAAAAGGCTTGATAGTATACATGTTCAAAAAGCTCTTAAAAAATGATAAAGAAATATCCAAGAATTTATAGGGTTATAGCAGAAATGGGGTTACCATGACAAAAGTTGAGCAACAAGATGTGATAAATAATGAGAGAAAATGTTCTATTAGTTCAGGATAAATATGTATACCTAAGTACTGATGATGCAATAAAAGATGCGGAAGTAGAGAAACGACGTATGCCAATATTATGGCTTCATCCATCACAACTACTCTTCTAATACAATTCATGGTCTTGTTGGTCAATGTGTAAGTGCAAGGTTCACAAGTTGTGACAAATCAACTGTTTTATGTACATATATAGAAATCAGAATTCAGAACAGCTTTCCTAGGTATCTGAAGCAACAGATGATTCCTTGCTAAATCTGTTCACACTGAATTGCCAAGAAACCAGTGTACAAGATAACTTTGATAACTGTGGGCTGCTTGAAGCTGACTAAATCTGACAAGGAAAATAACCACTGCTAGGGTGAGTTGATTACCCACCCACTTGCACAGACAAACCCTAACAAGTCTTGTCCCATCTAATTTAGATTGGCCTGACAAATACTTCCTTGCACTCATTCCTACATAATAGATCCTCAGACAAGAAATTTTCCAATTGCTTAGATCCAGCCATCTTTTTCAGATCCTTCATAGAAGCTCGAGCTCCAAGTGCTTTCCTTCTTAGTTTTATCTTATAGTTGATTCTTCATCAATCTATCATCTAACAGTGCATGCTCTGTGGTTCTTGTCTCGATATCTCTACTCACTTTGGTATTGCCACAATATTGCAGTTACCATAATGATACATGCATCCTATTTGAAGCTTAAACTTCCTAGATATATGGCTATGGAGTCACCAACCACATCCATAATAGGGACAACGAAATCCATCTAATATGTGATTTGCAACTTTGGACAACAAAGAGTTATGCCATGGAATCAACAAGTCTTAAAGGAGTTCATTGATGATTGGAAAAAAGAAAAAAGAAGAAATATTAGCAATGCTGGAACAGTTAAAGAGACAATAGTACAAATCAACGAGGGATTGTTATTGTCCTTACAAAGATGGACGAGCTTCCTGCTGACTCACATATGCAAAGCCAACATTTTCATCCTGGAAAAACAGGAACATAGTCACATATAGCAGATGAGAAATAAATACATAATAGAATACCAGTTTCAAATTTATATGCAGAACTGTAAGCACCTCCAGCAAAGTTTTTGCCTGTGCAGGAGATAAATGGGTATTTGCCCCATAAACTTCAGCAACTGTCCTTCTGTTATTCCTCCCTGAAAACCTTAATAGCTAGAAATCTCAGAGAAGTTTATTGCATGTAGAATGTATTGAACATCAATTACTGTATTTAGAACTAGGAGCTCAGGAAAATCAACATTGAATACAAGAATAAATAGCATGGGACACTGACCTTGGGTGGCATCCATTCAACACCATGAAGTAAGCAAGATTCATCATAACAAGCTCTCACAGCAGCAACAAACAATGTACTCCTAAAAAACGCGTGTTTCCATCATATGGTTCACCATAGTGTGTCAAGGATCTAACATCAGCAATAGGAGGGTACCTAACAAACAATAGAGGTATTGAGCATTGCATGGGTACTGAAGGGCGGAAATCATCATATCATTATCTTGAATATGAAGATACATGCATTACCTAGTTCGTCATCAAATGCTAGACAATATGCTTTGAGCTCACGATCAGTTTCTCTATTCATCCTCTGTCCTATTAGAAATGCCGCAAGCAATGACTCACTGACCTTTACTGATGTATCATCCTTGGGATTCAATGGAAGGACATCTCTTAAGACACCCTGAACCTCCTCATAACCTAAGTGACCACCTGCCAAAACCTCCCTCAGAGCACCCACCAGTCTCATCTCAGCAGTTCCATGGCCAACAAAATGAGGCCCAACTGAACTACATGATCCCATGATTGTGCCCTCAGGATCAGCTATAAAGATTACATCTGGTGGAAGAACCTGAACAAGGTGTGGCCAGAATATACTCATGGCATGTCTTTCACCCTCACTCCACTGGGTGGCCTCTGGAAAAGCATTTGCTCGTATTGTCATTGCAGCAAAAAGGCTCCAAGTTGTGCTTTGGAAACTTCTTCATTTTTAAGTTCTCCCTTAGCTTCGCAATCATAAAAGAATACAACCTAATATGAATATGATAATCAACAATAATACACAATTTTAACACCAATCTTAACCTCAGTAGAAACACACAGGTTTGCACTCTATCTACATTTATATTTTTGTGCTCTATCTACAATTTCAAAAATATACAGAGATTTTCTATACCATGCAGGTAAAAAAAAAAACAAGTGAAAAAATAGAATGCAAGAGAGAACAAGAAGGAAGACGTCATTCCCAAAATTTAGCCCAAAGCAGTATAAGCATAAATTTTGTCCCTCAAAATAGCAACAAAAAATCCATAAGAAAATAAGTAATAAAATGAAAACACCATGATGCTTGATAAGCAAAAAAACCATGTTGGCAAGACTCAGATCAAGTGCACGAGTTTTATGAGAAATCATGGCAAGAGTTGGATTCTTCATGTAGACAATGAACATGTACTTGATTTGTAAATTTATTAGTTATTTCTCATTTATCTACTTCCACATGGTAGGGAGGTTGAAGGTAGAGTTTTTGAACTTTCCAAGAAAAATGCAAGGAAAGATATAGAATTTGTCCAAATTTTGAGGCCCACAAGCAAAAAAAGAGTTCATGGCACACATACCCAACTAAGGTTGGTGCTGGAATAACATACTTTATTTTTATCATTTTTGCAACCAGTGAGAGGTTTCATGCTGTGACAATAAAGCATTAGCCGAGAGACATTGCAGAGTCACATACTAAAAGCAAGGATTTGTTATGTTGCAAAAAAGAGGGTCTAATGAAGAAATATTACCAGCAATTGGCAGAAGATTATGAAAACAAAGCAGCAAGGATTTCAACCAAGAAGGATTTGTTGCAAGAGGTAAAACAGTGATATCTGGATTTAAAATTGGAAATTGATAAAAGATTTAGGGAAGGAGAAATACAAGGAGAGAGGGAAAAACTGAGTCTTGGTGTTCTTCTTGTGGAATCCTCATCAGAAGTCTTCTCTAGTGGTCATTCCTATTTCTTCTACTTTATACCATGGAAGGTTGTGTTCCTTTTAATTGAAGATATATTGTTTCAAGTGATGAAGCATCACCCAAGGTTTATCCTCTATAGCTGTATTCTTACTTCAGAGATGGTGAAGAAACAAAAACATACTTGCCAGTATAAAATAACCCGTGTAGAATCTTGTGCTTATGATCTGGTCATTCTTTCTCTTGGAATATGATCTCAACTTTCCTTTGTTTTCCACAAACCATATAACCATTAAAGCTGCCCTGCAACATCTATAAATTGGTTGCTAGACCCATTAATTGACCTCCAAGCAATCTTTTTGTCCACACTTGTGATGAAGAAATCCGTTTTGACTGCATTTTGGGACTCGTTTTATGTCTTTCATGTGCTGATGATAATTTGCAGTAACATCGTGACTGTCACGGAATTAAGTCATGTAATTTAAGAATCAGCAATAAAATTACTCATTTGGCTGGTACCTTCACAGATTGAAGGCCTTTCCAATAACAATAATTTTCCACCATTTGAGTACCAAATAATCAGGGGAGAAAACATATTGCAAATATCACATGATGGTTATCGATTCTTGGTCTAAGCATACCAATTTATTGCCGCAAAGAACAATATACCAAACCATCTATTTCTTCCTTTTTTTTTTGGAGTACGATTCATTGACAATTAACTGGAAGTAACTACTTCCAAGTACAAAAAGGAAATCCAGATCAAATTACTAGGATTTGGCAAAGATTATGAAAGAATCAAGATAACAACATATGAATTAACTCAAATAAGATTGACAGCACTGCAATAAATAGGAAAACGACTGAAAGAAACTCACCTGATCTCAGAATTGTATCAAGAACCACGACGGCCTGGTCCTGGCTGAGCGGCTTCGTCTGCTCCGGCCCGGTGCAGACCTTCGTCTGCGCTTCCAACACCACTCGATTGGGCTGCGGAACATTGGACGGCCTGTACGATGTAGAGATCGCCGGATTCCGAATGTCCGCCTCCAGGAACCCCGCCTCCTCGATCGTCGCCGCAGATCTTACCACCGGGTGGCCGCCCTTCCTTGAGGTGGAGAGGCCGATCTGGCGCTTCCCGAGCCGGAAGGGGATCCAATTCCTCGAGTTCCAGAGGGTCGTTCTTTTATGGCGGAGAACCAAGAGGAACTGGGGCTAAGGTTAGGGTTAGGGTTTGGGTGAAGGAGGGAGTTCATGGTCTCGTCGTCTCGTAGAGGCTGAGGACGGAGAGTGGAAGATGAGAAGAGGTTTGTTACATATAGACACTTAATCGCATGAAACTATTACCAAAGTCCTCAAGTAGAACCTTAATTATTTAAATTTCATTTTTTAACCCCATGGTGGATCTCCAACAATCGTTTAATAAGAGGGCAAGGTAGGGCTCGCTCCAACCTAGCACATCACTCCGGTGGGATTGTAAGGACCGGCTACAATATCACGACGGATAGGGAACCCGCAAATTTTGTTCTACCCTCATTTAAATCCATATAAAATCTATCTATCAATTCTATGGCGTCTAGCTCCCGCACCTCAGGTTGGACACGTGAAGTGATGGTGTATGCTGGAGGCACTGTCCGAGCTTCAATTTCGAACTTGCAGGGTGTTTTCTGATGAGGACCCTTAGATACTTAAATTAGAAGATGGAGAACAACGAGAAGAAAAATAGAATTAGAAATTTACTCTAGGGATCCCCGCACCTCTCTATTTACAAAGAAGAGTTGGAATCGTGCATGCCATGGAATCTTGGTCGAATCTCAATTATTGCACGTAGATTAGGCTGGGGAGGGTTTTTTTCTTTTGGGATGTGATTTGATCATGGAGATATTCTTTCTTAGTTGGACATTTCTAATTTGGAAGAGGGGCGAAATCTATCAATGGAGATAACTGCACACCATAGCTGGAGGTCAGTAGGGCCGACCTATCATTCCCAAAGTTCGGTTGTCAAAGTCTTCGCTCGGTGTTAAGGATTCAATTGGCCAAGATTGAGGTAGAGGTCCACAATAGATTTCAAGCGGAGGTTGACCTGGGATGATCTAAAAATAGCTCATCCAAGATCGAGGTGAGAACCTCGTTGGAGCTGACATGAGGACCTCGGTCAAAATCGAGGTTCGAGCTACCACCCATTGCTTGGTGTGAACTTGTTCATCTTTAGGACGTACGCCACATCCATAGGTCAGTTCTGAGTTGCTTTCTGTAATTGTCGAGACCTGATCCGTAAGTATCTCGGCTGCTGTCGAAGAAGAGATTTAGTTGAGGTTGAGGTGAGGATCCATAATAGATGCCTCTCACTTTCGAGTTCGAGTTTATTTGAGATCGATCGAAGAGAGTATGGTCCTAAAATCGAAGCCGATCTTTTTAGATTTTTTCCTAAATCGGAAGTGAGGCGGATTCTGTCATTAGAGCTTACTATGCGTCATAAGTGGAGATTCTATCAACTGACTAGAGGATTCTTTGACTAAGGCCGAGGTGAACACCTCGATCATAGTTGAAGTCCGAGCTACCAACCACACATCCCCTATTGATTCCTTCTGGTTGCTAAAGTTCGATCTTTAGGTTATGTAGGTTTTCATTTGGGGTGATGCAAAGGCAGCTGATCGACGTTGAACCGTTTCGCCTTGAAAAATATTTGGAAAGACAGGTTGCACTCCTCATCTGCGGATGAAGAGTGTCCATTGGAGAACCATTAGAGATGCATACCGCTCAGTTTGTCCATGGATGAGGAATGCACATTGAAGATGTTGAGGGAGATCCCTCAATTGCGGAACATGGATCACCCACCCAAGATCACAATAATGTCCAGAAAGCAGATATTGATACCACATAAGAAAATAAGAAGAATAAATAATAAATAAATATAATAAAATATATGGATCGGCTTCAAGCCTACCTCTACAGGATGTGCAAGCTTCACTATGAGATAAACAAATTAAACAATACAAGAGGAACTTACCACTCAATCCTTGTACAAGAGTCACTCAACAAAAAATCTTAAAATCTTCATAAAAACTCTCTAAAATCTCTCAAGAAGTCTTTCTGCATGATCAGAACATCATCAGCTATCCGACGTAATAAACAACTCATCAATCGGAGTTATATAGCCTCCAAAAATCCTAAAAAAGTGTTTCACTAGAAGATCGAGTTCAAATCAGTTCGATCACGCTCGAACCAGAGCCATCTGATTACACAAACTATGTCCAGATTATGCCCAGATTCGATTTGAGCTGTCCCATCCTCATCGATTGTGACATCAACTGCTAGATCGCACCTTCGATCCATTTGCGGCCCCATGAGCCGTGATATCTCGTGCGGTCCATGGTGGACTGTGATACCTAGGCGGGCCTGGGCACCCGCATAACCCACGTGCACATGCTTGCACCTATTTGGGCCGGCCCAGCATGCTGTTGGCCCACACACCAACGTGCTGTCGGGCCTGGCCCGTGCTGCCTCCGACCTGCACCACCCGTGGATCATACTAGCTGCTCCTGACCTTCTCTCGTACATCTCTTCTCTGTCTGGACTCCGTTTAGGCTGTTTTTGAGCTCATTGAATTTTGTTCGTTGTCTTGGACCTTATCCTAGGCTTACTGTGGATCGAATCTTGAGGTATTTTCTCAACAATCTCTATCTCAACTTAATGTTTGGCCTCTATCTGTCTCTGAAAGCCTATGATCTGTCTTGTCCGTATGCCCTGGAGCATGCCTGCTGTCTCATGGATAGGCAAACATGGGAGTTGAGTCAAATCGCTTGATCCCACCTCCATCATGAACTGTGTCTACTCTGACCAAAATTTGCTCGAGAAAGTCTTCTATGGTAATAGAAACTTCACTTTGCGACATCGCCTCTCGTCCTCTCAAGTCTCCCATCTCGTGCCTGATCCACCTCTATCTGGAGCTCCACCTCGTACTGGGCTTCTCTTGGCTCTTAAAGCTCCAACTCACACTGGACTTTTATCAGGTAGTAATGTCCTCCTCTGATCTTCTTTCCCTCGAATATCACCCTATCACCATGCATGACCTTCAAGATTCCATCACCAGCTATCCACCTGTAGCCGTTTGAATCCAGTCTACTTAGTGAGATAAGATTTCATCTGAAATTTGGTATGTATCGGATCTCGATCAATCTCCTCACTGCACCATCATGTGTTCTTTAGCTGACCATCTCAGTGTCTCGATCACATAGCTCGATCCATTTGGTAGATGAACTGTACTTTTACTGCTCTCCAAAGAGTCAAACAGCTCTTGTCTTCAACATATATGATGGATGCATGCAGAATCTAAAATTCACTGCTAGAAAGAAATAGATACCTCATCAGATATCAACAGGACATCATCCTCTACTCGCTATTGGCCGTCGCTACAGTAGCCCTCGTCCGATCTTTGAGTTGAGGGCAATCTCTGACACGATGTCCCAACTCATCATATCGATAACATCTAATCTTGCTTGGATCCCTCGTCTTGGACCTGGATCATCCTCTTCGTGATCCTCTACTGCTTTGTCTGTTGCCACCTACTCCTCCAGAAACCATCAAAACTGAGCTGCTACCATCTGAGCTCAAAGCTTGATTCTCTCATTTGAGAACCTCATTCTGGAGAATCGTCATGGTGACCTTGTCCATCTTGATGGTGTTCTTTCTTACTAGAAGAGCAGTCACTAAGAACTCATACAAAGAGAGAAGTAATGCTAGGAAGACCAACGCTCTGATCTTCTCCTTAATCTTCTCACCTATACTGAGAAGATTGGTGAGAATCTTTTGAAAGTGGCTGAGATGCTCCTACACACTTTGTTCTTCTCCATCCACAGTTGGTAGAACTATCTCCATAAGAAAGAATATTGGTAAGAGATTTTATCATGTATAACTTCTCGAGCTTTGACTACAGCACCGTCAAAAAAATCTCACCAAGTAAATAAATCACCACCTCATCTGTTAGGTACATGCAGATGGTACTCACTATCTTCTTCATAGCTACTCCCAAGTCTTCTCCTCCATGGTGGCCAACTTTTTCTCATTCAAGAGAGCATCGATCAATCCATGTTGGATGAGCACATCCTTCACCTTCGCTTGTCACAAGGAGAAATTGCTCTTTCCGTCGAACTGATGGATCTCCATTTTGATTGTGCTTATCTTTTCTATCTTCTATCTCGATTAATACCACCTTTGTCTGGACTGCCTAATACCACTTGTCCATAGTAACTAGGCTCTGATACCATCCGTTAGGGTAGATCCCTTAATTATGAAACACGGATCATCTACCCAAGATCACAATAATGTTCGAAAAGTGGATGTTGACACCACACAAAAAAAAAATAATAAAAAATATTATAAAAATATATAGATCGGCCTCAAGTCTACCTCCATGGGATGTGCAAGCTTCACTATGAAAGAAACAAAATCAAAGAATACAAGAAGAATTCACCACTCAATCCTTGTACAAAAGTCTCTCAATAAGAAGCTCTAAAATTTTTATAAAAGCTCTTTGAAATCTCTCAAAAAGTCTCTCTATATGACTAGAACGTCACCAGCTATCCGACACAATAAATGGCTTGTCAATCGGAGTTATATAGCCTCCAAAAACTCGAAAATAGTATTCATTAGGAGATCGAGTCCAAATCAAACCTAAAATCAATTCTGACTGTTTGATTGTGATTGGCTCGAATCAAAGCCATCCGATCTGGCAAACTGTGTCTAGATCATTTTCAGATTTGATTTAGACCATCCAATCCCCACCAACTACGACATCAGTTATCAGATCGTGCCTCCGATCCATGCGCGACCCCGTGAGTCACGATATTGCATGCGATCCATGGTGGACCGTGATACCCAGGCAGGCCTAGGCGCCCGTGCGGCCTGCATGTGCACACTCGCACCTATCTGGACTGGCCCAATGTGCTGCTGGCCCATGCACTAGCATGCTATCGGGCCTAGCTCGCACTGCCTCTGGTCTGTGCCTGTCTGTGGGCCATACCAACTACTTTTGGCCTTTTCTTGCACATATTTTCTTTGTTTGGACTTCGTTTGGGCTGTTCTTAGGCTCGTTGATTTTGTTCGTCATCTTAGACCTTGTCCTAGGCTTATTGTAGATCGAATCTCAAGCATTTTTCTCAATAGGAGAATCATCGAAGATGCATTCTGCTCAACTTATTCGTGGATGAGGAGCGTGCATTGAAGAATCATCGAAAATACATTCCACTTAACTCATCCGTAGATGAGGAGTACATATTGAAGATGTATTTTTGCTCAACTCGTCCATAAGGAGCATGCATTGGAGAGTCGTAGGAGATGTATTTCGCTCCTCATCCATGGATGAGGAGTGCTCGTTGGAGAACTGCATAAAGATATGACTTTCACTCCTCGTCTATGGACGAGGAGCGCTCATTGGAGAACCGCATAGAGATATGAGTTTTGCTTCTCATCCATAGATGAGGAGTGCTCATTGGAGAACCACATGGAGATACGAGTTCCAGATGAGGGGCACTTATTGGAGAGCCACATGGAGATATGAGTTTCGCTCCTCATCCATGGATGAAGAGCGCTCATTGGAGAGCCGCTTGGAGATATGAGTTTCACTCCTCATCCTTGGATGAGGAGCACTCAGAGAACTATATGGAGATACGAGTTTCGGATGAGGAGCACTTGTTAGAGAGCCACATAGAGATATGAGTTCCGCTCCTCATCCATGGATGAGGAGCACTTGGAGAACTACATAGAGATACAAGTTCTGAACGAGAAGCACTCGTTGGAGAGTCGCATGGAGATATGAGTTTTGCTTCTCATCCATAGATGAGGAGCGCTCATTGGTGAATCGCATGGAGATACGAGTTCTGCTCCTCGTCTGTGGATAAGGAGTGCTCGTTGGAGAGCTACATAAAGATATGTGTTTCACTCCTCATTCGACGCTCCTTGGAGAATTTCAGAGAAAGCATTCAAATCTACAGAATAAAGACTTTTATTGCTAATTTAATGAGTATGTCTAAAGGGTAGTAAATATGTACATTGTCAGAGTTTTAGGTCTGAAAGATCGGAGTTCCATCTAGCTGGTGAAGTCGGTATGCCTAAAGTATGTTGTAAAACTCTTCAATCCAGTCTTTTAGCTTGTCCGACCTTTTTGCTTTTCATCTTTCGCTCGATATGATCCAAAGAAAGTATGACCGAACTACCCCTCAGAGTGTTAGATGTGTGATATGAAAAGTCAATTGTTAGCGACACATTATATTTTTTCAAGACATATTTTTATACTTGATTTATTAAATTAAAAAAATAAATATTTTCTTATTTATTCATGTGTAATGTGTCTGTGAATCATCCAAGAGGTTAATGGATAATGACACATATTCTCAAGAGTTAAGAATTTGAGACATGTGTCATTATAGATTAACTCCTGAATTGCTCTCAATCATTGGATCATCATGGGGATGATGATGGATCCGTCAAGATCAATGCATGGATCACTTTTCTTTCAGATAGACGAGTCTCGAGTCTACAGTATAGGGACACTGGAGTAAGAGTGTAGGTGGTTGTTAGAAAATAACGATACTGAGCATGTCCAAGAATGAGAAGTCACTTGGATATCTACTCACTCGTTAGTGACTATCTTGATGCTGTAGTTGTATGAGTAGTTCTTTGACCTGCAGTACCCCGACTGCTCACAGTGGGGTTACCGTAGTTTGACAATACATAAATATGATTCTTCACCATTCAAAGCCTTATGGCATTTATTGGCTACAGTAGGTTCGCTGTAGGAGTAGGATGTGCACTCATAGGAGATCTATCAGTCTTAGTAGTTGAGGAGTAGTCTTATACAACCTAAGAGGTTGAGTCTTTAAGTCTGTAGCTATAGCAGCGTGATAATAGAAAGGTATTTCTATGGGATTCACGATTGACTCAACCTAATTAAGTCTTGCATATGATAGATGCTTAGGATTTGACAGGTTTCTATGACCTGCATCTTGTTGGGACTCTCGATAGAGGAACTGAATCATATAGTAACTATATCTAGAGATTCTACTTTCAGTTCACCCCCTCTGCTTTCCTATTTGGGCATGATCTTTTTTCTTTTGGATTGATTTTCTTTGGAGTTTGATTTGAACTCCAATAAGGGATTTATTTAAGAGGCGCTCCCTTGGGGTTTTGGTTGTATTAAGAATTCAAATCTAGAGCCTCTCCCTATCTCCATGCCCTCCTTTCCCTCTCCTCTCTATCCAACACCCAAAGGTTGGGCATCTCACATCTCCACATGCCTAAGGTGCTTGAACAATTCCATCTATGCCAAGAAAAAAGAGAAAGACTGCGATTCAAGTGTTGAGATCGTGAAGAAAGATCAACCATTGATCAAGGATCCAAAAGGCTGGGATTCATCTTGGAGAAAACGAATCTATAACAAGAAGAAAGATTCAAGATTGATTTCGATGGATATCTATAGAGGTCAGATATTTGTGTGGCTAGATTAGGACTATAGACATCCAAAATCCGAAACTTGAAGAAATAAAGGAGCGATTCAGGTATAGATTCGATCCTTCTCTTGAAATCAGATCTTATATTTATTTATAGCATGCTTAAAAAGATCCCTAGAAGATTGTAGGATTAGATCAAAGCATGTCTAGGATTAAAATTATTTTAATCTTACTATTCCACTGTGTAGTTTCATGAGATGAAAATCTGCATGCTGAAAATCATCTAAATCCAATAGTGGTATCAAAGCCCTTAAAATTATTTTTAGAATTTGAATTTTAAGTTATGCATGAGAGTATGGGTAGAATAATTAGGTCTAATGATTGGACTACAATTAGGGCCTTTGATTAGATTAGATTAGAACCCTTATCGATTTTAGTAGTTGATTGAACCTAATCAATAGTTAATTAGGATTAGGTCAAAAGGGCTCAAGATCGAGTTTAATTATAGTTGATCACATCGATTTATATTTTGATGTGAATTGATTGACTCAAGATCTAATTTGGCTCAAAGGGTCGAGCCCGAGTAGCTAGACTGATTTATTTAATTCTAATTGATCAATTGATATCTAAGATAAATCTCGACTGATAATTTTTAATTGAAAGAATATTTATCTTATTATTTTGATAGTGTCTAAGACAAGTATCGGCAGACCTTGTCACCGATCTCACTTATCTGACCAATTTGATCGATTAAGTTTTGAATAAGCTTGCTTAGTCATTCATGTTCACCCATACCGATTAGGATCATCAGACATGAGATTGTACTGATCTGAACTTGATCAGTCAAATATGAGGTTATGCTGACTAGATGAGATCTGAACCCAAATCTTTCCATAAATATTAAGTCCTAGATCTTCCATCATTGTAGGAGTGTGGGCATCCTACTGATGTTGACTATTCTCGACTGATTACAATGGTTCAGTTGTATCAGAAAGACGCAACCACCCTATTAGCATGAGATGTTGCTAGGTAATGATGGGGTTGGGCCCAATAATCAGATATGATGAGGGACCTAATGATGGCTTTACCTATGCATTGAATGGTAGGTCTAACTTAACTAAGAATTGGGCTAATAAACGGGCATGTTGAGGCACCATGACTTAGAGACCAATTGCTACATCATACTTGAGAAGCATTGGATAATAATTGTCCACTCATCGATATAGCGTGGCCCAATAATCAGGTATGATGAAGTGTACATATATCGGTGGGACCGCAGTACCCATTTGGAACCCTAGTCGCATAAAGATTTCTACATCTCCATAGGGGGTATGAGAGATCTATAAGAATAGCGAGAGTCTAATTTATTTCTTAAAGTCTCTAGAATAAATTTTTAAAATCTGAGTACAATGTCTAACTTGAATCTCTACTCTCACAATTAATCATGTCAGCCTCCAACCCAATAGCTGTATTTTAGAGTCCAACCGATTAGTTGGCCTAAACTACAAAGACTGATCCAGAAATCTCAAGATTGTCTTGAGTTCGAAGAAGTTGGGCTATGTGCTCGACCAGGATCCCCCCCTTTTACCTGACCATCCAAGTGCCCATCAGACGGTAGCACAGGAGAAATGGATGGAAGACGACAATAAGGTGAAGTGTTACATTTTAGCTTCAATGTCAAATGAGTTGCAGAGCTAGCATGAGGATATGTCTACTTTTAGGGCCATGATTACTTACCTGCAAGAGTTGTATGGTGACCAGAGCTGCACTACACGCTTTAAAGTCTCTAACAGACTTTTTAATACTAAAATACGTGAAAGGTAGTCTGTCTACAATCATTGTTTGACAATGATCAAGGACATAGAATAGCTTGAGAAGTTGGGCATTCCTATTCACAGAGAACTGCAAGTGGATTTGATCCTCCAGTCCCTTACTAGTTTATTTGCTCAATTTGTCATAAATTACAATATGAACAAAGTGAACTATACTTTATCTGAGTTGATGAATATGTTGGTAAGCAATGAGGGGACCTTAAAAAGTTTAAAGGACACTATTCTAACTATGGAGTAGGCATCTTCCTCTAAGAGAAAGTCTCATTGGAAGACAAAGAAGCCTACGAAGAAGCAGAAAAAGGAAAGCAAGCTAAAGAAAAAGGATACTCTAAAGAAGGCTACTGCTTGCAAGAGAAAGTGTTTCCATTGCAATTCAGATGGCTATTGGAAGAGGAACTGTCCACTGCACCTGGAGAGCCTAAAGAACAAAAGTGGATGCACCTTCGGAAGGTAAGTCCGATATGCTCGTTATTAAATCTAATCTTATGATTTTTTCTATTTTTATTTAGGTATTAGACTCTGGATCGAGTGCTCATATATGTACATCTATATAGGGTCTGGTAGAAAGTAGAGGACTGAGAGAAGGAGAAATGATCCTATGCATCGGTAATGGAGCAAGGGTTACTGTGATCACCGTTGGAACATACCCTCTGTGATTACTATCAGGATTTAGATTAATTCTCAAAGACTATTATTATGTACCTGTAGCTAGCAAAATTTGATTTCTGTGTTTGTGCTAGCATAGGATGAATTTATATTCAATTTCAATAAAGACTTTTGCTTTATTTATTTGAGAAATAAATTGATTACAAGAGATCTTTTAATTGATGTCTTTATCATTTGTATGCCGATGCATTTGTAAATATTAACGAGCAATTAATGAAAGCCGTAAGACACAAAAGACCTAGAGATGACCTGAACCACAAGTTTATGTGGCACCTTAGACTTGGTCATATTGGAGATGACAGGATTAATAAATTGAAAAAGGAGGGATCCTTGACTCACTGAGTTTTGAATCATACTCAGTTTATGAATCCTATCTTCAAGAAAAAATGACTAAGTTATCCTTTGTGGGATATGAGGAAAGGGCCACTAAACTACTTATCCTGGTACGCACTGATTTGTGTGGACCATTTGATGTGCAGATCAAAGATAGTTATCAGTACTTCATAATCTTTACTGATGATTATTCATAATATAGATATGTATTTCTTATGAGACACAAGTCTGAAGCCTTCAAAAAGTTCAAAGAATTTAGATATAAAGTAGAAAAATAAATAGAAAAATCTCTTAAGGTTCTTCAATTAGATTGAGTAGAAAAATATCTTAGTAAAAATTTTAAATATCTCAAGGACCACGACATAGTCTCATAGTGGACTCCTCTTAGTATGCAACAGCTCAACGGGATATCGAAAAGGAGAAATAGGACCCCATTGGATATAGTCCGATCCATGATCAGCTTCACTGACCTACCAATATTTCTTTGGAGACATACCCTACAAACTTCTATTTATGTTTTAGATAGGGTTTCCTCTAAATTCGTTCCCACCACACCATATGTAATATAGCATGGTAAGAAATCGAGTATGAGTCATCTCAAGATTTGGGGATGTCCGACCTATATCAAAAGATAAATGACGGACAAGTTAGAGGCTAGATCTATGAAAGATCACTTCATAGAATATCCTAAAGAATCAATAGGATGTTACTTTTACTTTCTAGAGGATCACAATGTGATTGTGAGCCGACATGCCACGTTCTTGAAAATAGTTTATCCAGAATAGAGATAGTGAGAGGCTAATTAAGCTCGAAGAAAAAATCTCTGAAGAGCGTCCAGTTGTAGATCAGGTTGAACCCATTGAACCAGTAGATATAGTCGTTCATCCTCCATCTTATAGATCTAGTAAGGTCTCCCATCTTCCTGAAAGGTATTTAGATATGCTTACAAAGGATGTAGAGGAAGTATCCTCGTGGGAGATAAGGGTCAAGTAGTCGATCTTAAGGCCTACAATGAGATGATGTCGGACATCGACTCTGAGAAATGGCTAAATACTATGAAGTCAGAAATTAACTCAATGTATTCGAATCAGGTCTGGATCTTAGTGGATTCACTAGAGTGTATTGTACCCATTGGGTATAAATAGATCTACAAAAGAAGATAGGTGTAGATGGTAAGGTAGAGACCTGTAAAGCTAGGCTAGTGGTGAAGGGTTATAGTCCACGTGAAAGCATTGACTATCAAGATATCTTTTCACTTATAGCCATGCTGAAATTCATTCACACATTGTTTGCCATTGCAGCTTATCATAATTATGAGATATGGTAGATGGATATGAAAATGACATTCCTAAATGGATATCTTGAGGAAGATATCTATATGAAATAGTCCTTGGATCTCACTTCAAGTGATGGAGATCACAAAGTCTGTAAGCTGCATAGATCTATTTATAGATTGAAGTAAGCTTCTCAGAGTAGGAATATTCATTTTAACGATGCAATCAAATCATTTGATTTCATCAAGAATGAAGAAGAGCTTTGTGTTTTCAAGAAGATCAGTGAGAGGGCTGTCACATTCTTCGTATTGTACGTGGATGATATTCTCTTTATTGTGAATGATATTCTCTTATTGACTTTGGTCAAGAGTTGGTTATCCAAAGATCTTTCATAAAAGATCTAGAAAAAGCATCTTATATTCTAGGAATTAAGGTCTATAGAGATAGACTGTTAGGATGCTTGGCCTTTTACAAAGATGTACATAAGAAAGTGCTGAAGAGATTCAGCATGAAGAACTCTAAAAAGAGACTATTATCCTTTAGATATGGCATTAGTCTCTCTAAGAAGATGTGTCCTAGCACACCTAAGGAGATTTAGCAGATGAGCGAGATCCCTTATGCTTCGACAATAGGGAGTCTCATGTATGTCATATTGTGTACACGACCTAATATAGCCCTTGCTATGAGTGTCACGAGCAAGTATCAGTCGAATCCAGGTGAAGAGCATTGGACTGCTGTGAAGAATATCCTTAAGTACTTGAGAAGGACTAAAGATTTATTTTTGATTTTTGAAGGAAGTCCTGAGTTGGGGGTTGAGGAATATACTGATTCAGACTTTATATCTAATTCTAATGATAGAAGGTCTACATCAAGATGTGTGTTTCTTTATAATGATGGTTCTATAAGTTCGAAGAGTTTCAAACAATCGATCATTATTGATTCTACTATGGAAGCTGAGTATATCGTCATCTCAGAAGCTACAAAAGAAGCCTTCTGGTATAAGAAGTTTGTTGTAGAGCTCGGAGTGATACCATTAGATGCTATTCCCTTGTACTACGATAACAATGGCGTCATAGCCCTTGCTAACGAGTCTAGATCTCATCAGAAGTTCAAGCACATCGAGTGGTAGTTTCACATTATATGTGACTATCTCGAGAAAAAATATGTTGAGATACGAAGAGTAGACTCCGCGAACAACATGACAGACCCACTAACAAAGCAATTGAGCCAGTCGAAGATTGAAGCCCACATTGAGAAGATGGATCTTAGGTATATGGTCAATTGACTTTAGGTCAAATGAAAGATTGTTAGATGTAGGATCTGAAAAGTCAATTGTTGGCTGACACATTATATTTTTCAGGATATATTTTATATTTGATTTATTAAATTAAAAAATAAATATTTTTTATCCATTCATATGTAATGTGTCTGAGAATCATCCAAGGGGTTAATGGACAATGACACAGTTAAGAATTTGAGATATGTGTTATTATAGATTAACTCTTGAATTACTTTCAATCATTGGGCCATCACAGGGATGGTGATGGATTCATCAAGATCGATGCACAGATTACTTTTTTTATAGATAGATGAGTCTCGAGTCTACAGTATAAGAATACTGGAGTGAGAGTGTATGTGATTGTTAGAGAACAACAGTACTTAATGTGATCAAAAATAAGAAGTCACTTGGATGTCTACTCACTCATCAGTGACTATCTCGATGCGGTAGTTGTATGAGTAGTTCTTTAATCTGCAGTACCTCGACTGCTTACAGTAGAGTTACTGTAGTTTGATAATACATAAACATGATCCCTAGCCATTCGGTATCTTGCGATGTTTGTTGGTTGCAATAGATTCGCTGTAGGAGTAGGGTGTGCACTTATAGGGAATCTATTAGTCTTATTAGTTGAAAAGTAGTCCTATGTGATCTACGAGACTGAGTTTTTAAGTCTGTGGCCACAACAGCATGATAATGAAAAGATATTTTTATGAAATTTATGATTGAACTTAAGCTAATTAAGTTTTGCATATGACAGATGCTTAGAATTTGATGAATTTTCATGACCTATATCCTATCGAAACTCTCGATAGAAGAATTGAATCACACGACAACTACACCTAGAGATTCTACTTTCAGTTCTGTTGGATTACCATTACATATTGCTAGATATCATTGGTGGATTGTGAGAACTCATTAGGATCATTTTAGATCGATGATCCTTGATGGGTGTGAGTTGGAGTTGTTTCAACTCATTGAAAGGAGTTTCAATGATACTATGACGGAAATCATAGTTTGTCTCGCTATCAGATAAAATTAGACCTATGAGGTCATACATTAAGAGATTTAATCTTAGATTGATGAATTAGACTTGTGAAGTTTCAATTGGATTAGAATTTGATGAAATCCTATTAGGTTTAGGAGAACCATGCTAGCACATGGTTAAACTCAATTCTTCTTTGAACTTGGATTTCTTATTGGATAAGAATTAGATCAAGTCAATCAATTACCTTAAACCTAAACTAATTCTATTTGGATTTGGGTTTAAGGGGTATCAAATTGGAGGCCCCAAGAGGATTGGATCAAGCTAATTAGGAGGCGCAAGCCTTCCTTATTTTTCTCCCTAGAAACTTTTATTTTGGTGTGGATTAAAAGAAAGGATGAGTGGGGCGCATGCCACCTTTGGATGAGATCCAGAAGGGGTGCACACCTCCTCTTCTTTTGGAAAGTCCAGGGGCACACACCCCTCAAAAATATCATGGAGAAAGAGAGGGGTGTGCGCCCCTCTCTCTTATTTGCATGGAGAGAAAGAGAGAGGGCATGCACCCCCTCTCTTACGCACATGAGAAGTCAAGAGGGGTGCCAATCTCTACTTTCCTATTTGGGCGTGATCCCTTTCCTTTTGGGTTGGTTTTCTTTGGAAGAAAATCAGCAAAGGGAGGAAAGAGTCCTTATGTGATAAGGACTTGCCTCTTAACCTTGATTGGAGTTTGATTTGGACTCCAATAAGAGATTTATTTAAGAGGCGCTCCCTTAGGATTTTGGACTATATTAAGAATTCAGATCTAGAGCCTCTCCATATCTCCATGCCCTCCTCTCCTTCTCCTCTCTATCAAACACCCAAAGGTTGGGCATCCCACATCTCCACATGCCCAAGGTGGTTGGGTAATCCCATTTACGTCAACAAAAGGAAAAAGGCTGCGATTCAAGTGTTGAGATCGTGAAGGAATATCAACTATTAATCAAGGATCTAGAAGGTTGGGATTCATCTTAAAGAAGATGAATCTACAACAAGAAGAAAGATTTAAGATTGATCCTGATGGATATCCGTAGAGGTTAGACATTTATGTGGCTAGATCAGGACCATAGACATCCAAGATCCGAATCCTGAAGAGATAAAGGAGCGATTCAGGTATAGATTCGATCCTCCTTTTGAAATCAGATCTTGTATTTATTTCATAGCATGCTTAGAAAGATCCCTAGGTGATTGTAAGATTAGATCCAAGCATGTCTAGGATTAAAATTGTTTTAATCTTACTATTCCACTATGTAGTTTCATGAGATGAAAATCTGCATGCTGAAAATCATCTAAATCCAACACAGAGATGGTATGGATCACTCCCACTACTGGTCGATCTCCCTTGGGGTCTTCATGGTGTGGAAGATCACCTTTGGGTTCTCAGTTTGGTCGGGCATTGACATAGCATCACCGCCACCCATGCCAGATAAGTGCTTCTATCTCCTCCTTGAGCTGCCAGCATTCCTTCATGTGTGGCTATGATCTCGATAATATCTATAGTACTTCTTTGGATCCCTTGCTCGTGCTAGCGCAGCCATCTTCTTTGGCCTGGGAAGCTCCTCCTGATGTTCTATTTCCATCAGTATTTGAGCTCGAGGGATATTTAATGGAGTGAAGTAATGAAACCTCCATGGAGGAGTTCTAGATTGGTGTTACCTTGGAGGGGATCCAGCTCAGCCTCCTCGAGGTGGAGTTCGAGATCGATGGGACTTTTGCTCGATGCACCGATGCAGCACTCACTGATAATCTTTTTCTTCATCTGATCATTCTTCGACTGTGATCCACCATCGGGGTTCTCCCCTTATTGATCCTAGGCTTCCTTTACTTGAGCATACCTTTCCATCTACTCTAATATTTCAATAAAATTCTTCGAGTACTTTTATTGAGTGAGAAGAGGAGGTCATTTTGGAGAAATCTGGCTTTAAGTGCAGTCATTACCATAGATTGATCTAAGTTCTGCATCTCTAAGGTCGCAATATTAAAGCGATTAAAATAATCTTAGAGTGGTTCGTTCTCTCACTGTTTGATGCTGACAAAAAAATCCGAGTTGTGGCACTATCGATGACTGCTGATGAAGTGTGCGATGAACATTCGATTGAGCTAGTAAAAGGAGCCCATGGCATTCGGTTGCAGGCTTGAATATCAATGATAGACAGCCTTCCTCAAAGTTGAACTCAGCATAGGATAGTGCCAGTCGCGGTGTGTAGGAGCATAAGAGGCTTGAAATTCTCTAGGTGATCAATGGGGTCAGCGATCCCATCATATGGTTCTACTTGAGGCATCTTGAACTGAGGTGGCATCAGTTCGCTCATGATTTTCTCGATGAATGGAGGTCGGTATTGAAGCCGAGCTCTGTATCTTGTAGCCGGAATGCTTGCAACACATCAATCCACTGCTGCATTTCCTGGAGTCTCTTCTCCATCTCATCCTCTCGAGTTGGAAGGCAATGAGGAGAGAAGTGACCCGATGTCGAATCTCTCCTCAAGAATGGAGTAGGTGATTTTTTGATTTTCAGTGAGGATCCTTTGATGCTCAAATTAGAAGATTAAAATAATGAGAAAAAGTGTGGGAGTCGAAAACTTACTTTGGGGATCCCCGTGCCCCTCTATTTATAGAGGGAGAGTTAGAGTCATGCATGCCATGGAGTTTTGGTCGAATCCTGGTTATTGTGTGTAGATTAAGCTAGCAAGAGTTTTTCTTTCGAGATGTGATTCGATCGTGGAGATATTCTTCTTATCAGGATATTTCCAATTTGGAAGAGAGGCAAAATCTATCAATGGAGATAACTGCACACCATAGCTGGAGGTTGACAGGGGCCGACCTATCATTCCTAAATTTTGATCATCAATATCTTCGCTCGGTGTTGAGGATTCAATTGGCCAAGATGCAGGTAGAGGTCCAAAACAGATTTCGGGTGGAGGTTAGCTTGGGATGACCTGAAATAGTTCGTCTAAGGCGGAGGTGAGAACCTTGTTGGAGCTGATGTGAGGATCTCGATCAAAATCGAGGTTTGAGTTGCCATCCATTGCTTGCTGCAGACTTGTTTCATCTTTAGGACATATGCCACATCCATAGGTCGATTCTGAGATGCTTTCTATAATTGTCGAGGTCTAATCTGCAAGTACCTTGGCTGTTGCCGAAGAAGAGATCTAGCCGAGGCTGAGGTGAGGATCCACAACACGTCCCAAACATAATTATGAAATTAATTACAAATCTCAAACCCATCCCATTTAAAGTTAGTATACCCATCGGATATCTAAATCTATCGGATAATAGAACTCTATAAACTAAAATTTTATAGGCAAAGAAGAATCCTTTGGATCAAAATTCTTCCAACCTCCAAATATCATGCTTCTACCAAGATTAAGCTCTGAAAACCTCAAGGAACCAACTCACATCACCACAACTCCCACAAAATCCCATATGCTCGAGCAAAAATCATAGAACCTAAGAAATCCCTTTGATCTCTCTCAGGTACTCTCCTTTCCCATAGATCTCTGAAGAAAGAGAATGAAATGAAAAGAATAAGAAATGAAAAGAAAAAATGATTGATCTACGTGGGAAAAGATCTTATCTTTCATTTTGCTCGTCGAATCATCTGATTCGGGATAGTTCGGTGATCCTTAGTGGGACGACCATGTGCAAGTCATGTGTGGGTATTTATCTACCTAAGTACATCCACGTCAGGTTTTAATTTGACATGCTGAATAACTACCCTCAACTTTTCATGTAGGCACTGACAGCGAGGTCGGACCCAATTTCGGTGGCCAGAAAGGCACATTCCAATTATTGCAAGGTTGACATTGCTGAAATTGAATTGTAGGAGAGTATTTATAAATCGGGGTAAAGTGCAAGGGGGTTTTACTTTTGACCTGGTCCATTTTCATGTTCAAATCTATCTAGATATAGAAAAAAATTTAGACATCCGACTAAATATACATATTCATACTGATATTTATAAAAATATATAGATATAGATAGACAACTATCTAATTTATATTTGAATATTTGATTCTATTTGTAACTCTACTTAATTTTATACAGTATTTATAATTTTTAAAAACTATATAATCATATTAATATTTTTTCATCTATTAATAAAATCTTATCTCAGTCTGCCTGCTTACCACTTTATATAAGATAGAGAATGCGGTTACCACACAACTTTTGTCCCTTAAAATCTAGGATGTGGGAGTTATTGCTTTTAGTGGATGATTATCTTATTAACCGTCATTAAAGCCGAGCAAGGGATGATTAGTGGATAGTTATTATGCCCTATGATCTCATGAATATGGGTAAGCAATGCCCATGTTGAGTAATGCTCGGCCCTATTCCCTTAGAATTGAGATAGTCGGTAAGAAATCGAGAAAGTTGTTAATCAGATATTGACAATCGCAAGTCAAACTTTGCTCAAACTCATTTAGTTTTAGCCGATCATTGTTCGTTGAATTTTGAATTGGATCGTCAGTCGATATGAAAGTAGGCATGATCCTCTTAATCGGTTGTTCACTTAGTCGATTGAGAGACGAGGACTTACCCTACCACCTACCCCCAACTCTTAAGTCCAATACCGTAGCGCAATTGAGTGGGAGGAGTTAATCAATGCTTAAATTCGAGCTATTTCCTTCGATGAATTTTATTTATTGTTGTCTCAGAAAAAGGCATCCAACCATCTTATCATTTCGTATAATGGGTAGTCATTTTGTCGTTTCGCAAGGCATGCGGCGGCTCCATCATCTCGTAGGATGTGCAGTAGTTAATGCTATGGATCGCATGAAGCAAGCTTGCATAATAATTACGAAAGATCACATGGCAGAGTAATGATTCTCGAGTGGTCCGAGTTAGCTATGTGTCAGCTGGTTATTTGCTTGGTCGGTTTTCATGCGAATTCCACTAACTTGGCAGGATCATAATGGTAGTGTGTCGAAAAGTTGAATGAGTAGTTGGTTGAGACTGCAGCTACACATCAAAATCTCCAATGATGGTGGGATCTTCTACGTTGATCGTAGTTGTCGGGTGTGTCTATAAATAGGAGGTCTTCTTCCTTTTGAATTTTCTTCTAGTTTCAGGTTTCTTTATTGTGAACCCTACTCTTGCTCTAGTTCTCTTTGTTCCAGTCCTTAGTCGTACATAGGGTTTATCCTCCTTGGTGTGCTCTAGGCTTCATAGTCGTCAGCTTCTCCATCATTGTCAGTACATCTATGAGGTCGATCCTTTCTTTCCTTTCTTTTGTTTCCAATTTCGTAGGACTTCTTTAAGGGTTTTTAAGAATGTTTTCATCCAAAGGAAGTTTGAAGATGAGAATGTTATGAAAGATCAAGGTTCTCAGGCTCCAACTATCCGGAGGGAGATCGAGGATACTCCTTGGGATGCTCCTGAGGATGTTACTTCTTCTTGACAAGACCATACTGGTTCTCATGAGTTGGATGATCAGCTAGTTGTTGAGAATCTTTCTGAACCTCTTTATGAGAGGTTCGAGTTGTTTGAGACTAACATTTAGCGGCTATAGGATCACTATCGAATCCCAAATCGGTATAGGTTGTTGATGTTGCGAAATTCAGTGCAGGGATAAAATAGTAATTTAAACTTTTCAAATCATGATTTTACAGT
>KE504829.1:882027-906245 GCA_000441515.1 Elaeis oleifera
TTTTTTATTAATTTTTTAATATTTTGATGCTTAAATTCTCAATTAAATCAACATCTATTTTCATAAATATATTTAATTTTATATTTTTTTAAAATTATTTATTTTTATAAAAAATCTAATTTATTCATGAAATTAGATTTTTAAGAAGATATTAGCACAATAAATTATCAAAAATACCTTCAATAAATATAAAAATATACCACTTATCAGCATGGATGCATGGTATGCCACTTAAGTCCCATTGTCTGCATGAGCAAGATTTCTCATTGAGTTTCATAATATATCTATCATCTAGAAGTCTAACTTTAATTTTAACTCTCCATTATGTCTCGAAGTGCAGACCCTAGATCTCACTTTAGCATCTTCCAACTTCTTCTTTATTTTGAACATATGTTGTCATTTGAGTTTACCATCATTGTTCTTATCAACATCCTCTCCATCAATGCAACTCTTATGTCTTCCAACATATCTATTATATATTTGTGCCTTGCTTGAACAATGTAACTATTAAAAGCCTGTGATAGGTTATTATCAACTATGTCATATCTTAAAAGGTACTAATGAATGCCTTACAAAAGTGGGTGGATCTTGATTCATAAAGTCTTCAACAGCCTTTTCTGATATTTTCTGTATCTCGTTGAGGGCATCCTTAAATCTGCTTGATTTGTGACCCGTATAGCTACTCAAAATCATTTTTTAAGTGCATAGTCGGGATTAGATTTCTTCCAATTGGCATATATATGCCTGGCATAATTCTATGCTCTGCATGTGGAATCAACTTTCTAACTGCATTAAGAAGGCCCTATGGCAAACAAACATTACAAGTTAGGTTAGTAACATAACATAAGAAAATAATCAAAAAATAGAAGTACTAAGACAAGTACCTTTTGCTGGTCACTAATTACTATGTAGCCATAGCCATCATGAATTCCAAGATCATGAAGCAGCAGTTCTAGGAACCAAGTCCAAGTATTCTCACACTCATTCTCAATAACTGCCCAAGCTATTAGAACATTTGGTTGTTCCCATCTCTTCCTATAGCACAAAGAAGTTGGCCTCTTAAAAATGTCTTTAAGAAACAACCATACAATCCTATGATTGGCCTGCATCCTGCTAGCCAACCTCTCTTCAGAGCATCAAATCCCACATAAAACCTATGAAAATATGGTGCCTATCAACTTCAATCTTAAAATCCCATTCTTATTTGTCCTTCTCAGCTCTGCAACATAGAACCACAATATACTATAATGGTCCTCTAAAGAACCTATAATCATTATCAATGCCCTCCACTTGGCTCTATAACACTGTATCCTAGTTACAATCAAGGTATAGTTTTTTTTCACATATGCTTCTATTCTTTATAGTCCAACTAGGATTAATCCTAAACTTGTTAACATATTCTTTGACAAGCCATTCAGAAGTAGCTTGTCTATTTCTCAAACTCTTGCAACATTTGTGTTCATTATGAAGAGTTTTTATAATAAACGTCTTCTCAATCTACATCCAGCTTGCGTATATCTTCTAATGGCACTTGTCCACATATTTGATCCTCATCTTTTTCTTACCACTTCTTTTTCATACAAGATTGTATCCATTAACTATAGCATATCTCTGAACAGCATCTTTAAATTTCTTAGGACCCTCAAACTTCATTTCTACTTCAAACTTCACATCCGTACTGTCACACCTTAGATTGTAGCAAGTGTGCTTTACCCTCCTCCCACTCTTAGATTCAAACTGATCATCCTCACTATTATCTGGAGTTAAGACTTCAGCATCCGAAGGTTCATAGTCACTATGATAATCATGAATTTATGTTAAATGGAAAGCTTTATTTTCCTCTGCTATTCCAAAATTTGGCTGCAGTGTATCTAGTCCTTGTTCATCCGATATACTTGCATCTGGTCCAACAACATCTAGTTGAAATACATTTGCTCCAATAGCATCTGAACCAACATCATCAGCTCTATTTCCAATTCCACCTATAGCAAATCCAAGATCATGAAATCTAGTACTATCTTTTTACATCATATCATTCTTCTTATTCCTAGCTCGTACATATTCATCATTTGTCATGAGCTCATCATTACTCAAAGTCTCATCAAATTCGCTTGGCTCTATTGGCATATACTCAAAATCATCATCTTTACCTGCAAACTTCTCAATACCTACAAGTGTTGCAACTTGATTGCTTCCATTATCTACACCTATAATATTAATAAGCATAGCCTCAACATCAAACTCCATAACTTCAATTCTATTTTACCTTTTAAGTCCTGAACAGCCACAGCTTCCACATATATCACAATGGTCCCATATTGAAGTACAATGGGTATCATTTCCATCACTTCACTATCCCTCTTAATTTCTCTAATATCTTCACTTACATTCTTGTTTAGAACTCTGTACCAAATTCTTGATACCTTTTCATATCCTAACTCCTTGACCATATCTACCAATTCGAAGTATGAATAAAATCTAGATCACAATTATCCCATGTATATCAACCTTCCCTCCTACATATATCACTTTCGAATTTGTTTACAAAGTACCCCCATGATGCATCTGTATGTTGAACCTCTCCCATTCTATAATATAAAATTACACTGTTACCCATTATTGGTAAATATAATATTATGATATTTATTTAAATAATATGTTATTCATTAAAATAATCAAGATTCCAAACAACATATGTGGCAGATGTTTGTAATGCATGTAACATTGGGCATTAACTTAATAATTTCTACTTATTTGTCATCCAAATCCAGTACAAAACTATTAATGAAATAGATAGTCAACTAAATATAATATTAAACTCACGTTTGTCTTTTGTTGCAAAAAACTTCTCAGATTTTTTTTCAAACAACTTAATAAGGGACCACAGATGGAAGGATAAATGAGAGACCATCGAGAGACAGGCTCGATAAGGGGCTATCGAGATAGAGACTCGATGAGAGACCACTGAGGGAGAAAAGAATCAGCACTCTATTGCTGAGATGGTTGCCCACGCCATCGTATCAAAGCTTCTATGGCCCTCGAATCTGCAATTTTTCAATTTCACACCCAAACTTAACCCTTTACCTTAATCTATTAGGTATGGTTAACAGATCATTGAAGGAGGAGGGAATCACTGCGACGTTAAGCTTAACCATCATCCTTTCAACTCTTCTCCTCAAAACCTCTTTTCCCATCTCTGTCTCTCTGTCTTCTTTTACTTTAAATTACCATATCATTCTCCCGTGCTTAATGACGTGGATAACACGACATCCTTATAACATAACACATCAGGTAGGAAGTTGACATCATGCATTCTATATCAACATCTTAACGGCAAACTTCTAAACCGATTGACTGTAGACCAACATTGCAACAAATTATATAGTACAAATATTTGATTGCACAAATTAAAAATTATACTAAAATTGAAAATCTTACAAAAATATAAAATATTTTAGATAACTAATTCTTAATATAAACATATTGTATAATTATCTTTTATTGATAAAATCAAATATTCGGTGACACAAGGTCAAGTCCAGCCAACCACATTATTTGCTCATTCAAAGTTAGCAAAAAACAGCCAGCTCATGAATGCAGCAAATCACCTCATGCCATGTCGCTATTGCCCTTTTTGTAACCCATTAATGCCGCAAGTGAACATTGCTAATTCCAGATGTGGGGCCAAAACTTCGTTCCACATCGACGCGCGGCTGAGCAACAAGGGCTCTTCTCTAATCTTTTCCACAGATCCCACCATGCCCCACAAAACTTAATCTAATCCGTACACCATTTCGTTTCCCACAACTATCGGTACAAATACCATGAGAAGAAAACGTATTTTAAGAAAACCAACCCATGAAAACGCATCGTTCGTACGTTATCCAACCTCTCCCGCACCCTCCCATTCTGAAGCCCAGGCAAAGTACCCATCATAAGTATCATTCCCAGTGCCATGAACGGCACGAAACATCAGATGAAATCAAGGATAAATCATGACTTAAACCTACAGTTTCTAATAAAAAGAAATGATGGATTAAACCCATAATTTCTTCCCACATGGCAGTGAAATTATGGGTTCAACCCAAAATTTCATACGTAGCATCCCATACAAGCCAAACAGCCGTAGATCAATGAATAACTTTGATTTAATGATATTTAAAATTATTTTTAAAATAATATTAAAAAAAACCTTGAATCCTGAACGAAGGTGACTTTAGTCGTCGCAATGCCACGTTTGTCCCTGGCACCAGGCACCCGAAAGAACTTATGGGAGCCAGCAAAGAACGGTGGATGACGATAGCCATATATTTATTCTCAGCAGCATTCCAGACGACGGATACATCACAGCCCTGAAAAGAGAATCAGTAAACTCATCTGTATAATTGAAACAAATTTGTTCCCCTTGTGCCAAAGTTAAATGAAGTCACTTGCTGCAGATATCATTACAAATTAGGTTTTATCATATGCCTTTCCTCTCGATCCTCCTCTGTAACATTCATCATGTTTCAAGTTAAAATAGACAAAGTGGCTCATCAGTAAAGCATTGAACTTCATTTCTTGAGATAGCAGAATGGGCTGCAAGTTAAAATCTCACCTGAAAACAAAAAAAAATGCTACCAGATATGTCAATCATGCTCACATTCATTTGGCGACTCATTGCAAGAACTAGATGAGCGGACATTTTAGTTACAATCTACCATTAAAACTTTGCAACAGCTCTGGTGAACAGAGTTGGAATGTAACATTTTGCAACAGATATAAAGTTATAGCTCTAGCAGAATGATATTGGTAGACAATGGAACGGCTCGAGAATATTTTTCCTACATGAATGCTCAAGTAATAATATGAAAGCAATATACTGAAGCTGAAATACTATAAAAAATGAGTTTAAATTCATCAGCATATGCAAGCCTTTAGATCAAATAAATATGCCCACATGATATCTTAATGGCATACTCAAACTTCTCATGTTGTCTTTTAGAGATGAAACATTATAAAATGACCTGCACTAGTTCAAAATATAAAAGGATTAAAGACACTTAACCCAAACTAGAGCCAGAGCAGTCCAGGCAACTTTGTAAACATAAGGGGTTTGTGTTCGATAATATTTTTTCATTTGTTTCCCAAGTTCATGCGTGAATCACCAGAAGCATATGGCCCATTTTCTTAGCACTCTGGGACAGCTGTCAGTCAATTTCATACGCATTAAAATGTTGTCCCGTCCATCAGAATGAAGACTCGAACCACGAAAAGAGAGACCAAGGTTGTGGAGATGCATCATTAAACAAGGGGAAAATCTAGTTTTGTTGCTCAATACTTCCATATATACATTAACAAATACATGCCAAAAAGAAGATGTTGCTCTTACTTTAATGTACACAATAGCAGCTAATGGTAGCAATGCACCCTTCAAAGTTTGTAAAGAGATTATTCTAGTGTCCCAATTCAATTTTTAAGGCACAAGGTTAGTCAACAGAAAACATCAAAGTAGAATTTCGTAAGTTGCTCGCAAAAGAATCTTTAACTTCACCAACCTTATGGTATCACTCCAATGTTTGTTGCTATGTTTGCCGTATGTACAGCTCCTGCCTTTTTATGAAGAAGCATCCGATACCACTTCCTGGACCCATTATGAACTGCTCATGAAAAGTCCCCACACGCCTACTGGCAACATCAAGTGATAGTTCTTGCATATTGGGCATTCCTTCTGCTTGCATTCCATTTCCGCATATAAGAAAGTCGTTTCCTATGACGAAGGATCCTGCTGCACGAATTGCAACCTCATCTTTCCCATGCGTGCGGCACTGAAGCTTCTCCACAACATGCACAAGTTTCTCTTGAGGCCGATCACCTGCTAATTTCTCCTTATATCTGATAGAATTGCAAATATATCATTCGGTCCAACATACTGTTTTCCTGAGAAACTGGTGAAACAAATAGATTATATTAGCAAACAGGTGCTGCAGCTCATTCAATTACATTGATGCATCTATGTACAATTTAATCAAGAATGCTAACAAAACACATGTTCCTTAAGGTTATGGCTGGCTGCAAAGCCATATGAAATTCTTTTATATTTAACGTAAATTCACACAATATTTCTACAACCATATCCATCAAGCCTTGTCCCAACAATTTGGAATTGGCTTTATTCACTGCTACCGGCCAATCATTCTTGTTAAGAAAGCATCTCATTTTGTCACCATAAACTTTCCCAAATCCTTCACAATTTCCATCAATATTATGATAGATGGGCCATTCCATCTTTACATAAAAATAAAACAAAGACAACCGCCCCTGTTAGCAAGTTCTTCCCTCTTCATTCAGAATTCTTTGACAATCTCTCTTTAAATCCTTCTTGCACATAATCCTACCATCTGGAACAGTATTCCACGACTTCCTAATTGGTGCATCTCCTACACCTCGAATATTCTAATTCCTCACTGGATTCTCCCTAATTTTGGAATGCATTAATCAAACAAATGTTTCCATAGCTGCCAAAATTAATCTTGTTTCCCTGGACCTCTACCGCCCACCAATATGAAACATATAATATAAATACCTAATTGCCATTATGTATATTGCTTTATATGTATATAATGTGTGTTGCTTTATGTATGCAGGTATATGTGTGCATCAAAAAATGCAATTACATAATATATTACATATCTTTATTTGTAAATCTACTCAACATATATTAACAGCACCTAAACAGATTTAACACAAGAAAACAACGTTATCTCTAGCAAACTGAAATTCGTTGTGTTTTTGCCTAGGCAAATTAATCTAACTAATTAGCCTAACAAGTAACAACTGGCAATATCCATAACCTTGCTGTTGATGCTAGAATTTCCAAATTGGCAATGTACTAGCAAAGATTTTACCAGAGGAAAGGGAGCCATGACTAGCATATAGACACCACTTTGTCATGATGACAAATCTAACCTGGACACTTGTAATTTGTCTTTACAACATACAGTTCCTTTTAACCAAAAACACTATTTACTAGTAATAAAAGAAGAACAAAGACAATCCTTGAGTTAGATCACATGCATTTTTTCTCCTTTTTTTATATTCACTAGATATGACTCCTAGTTTTTTCAGGATAATCTCAAGTGTACATGGTAGCCTAGGTTCGTTTGAATCAAAAGCACTATATTTAATTTAATCTCATTAAACATTTCTAATCTGATTAATGTTGTATTTTTATGGATCAAAACCCACTGAATTTGAGAACCCTTTTATGACTAGCTCTCTTTCTAATGTCATCCCTTCTCGAGTAGTACCACATTCCTGGCCATGTGATGCAAGAGCTTGGGAATTAGGGTAGCACTGCATATATGTGATGGTTGGCCTTGAAAGGTTTAGGCTTTTAAGAAGGATCTCGGGGTTTGCTTCCCAGCACCAGACTTCTGAAAAGATTGGAACTTATTGCAACACTACAGAAAAGGGAGATAGAGGGGTCTTCCTGTAATGGTTGTTGGGATTTAGGGTTTTGTGAATAGTAAAAAGGCTTATGAGTGATTCCTACAAGATCTGTAATCTGAAATCTGTGTGTTATAGATGCAGGTTCCTGCAATAACATGCAGATATTTGACAGCTATTATGAAAATAAAATATGAAGACAAGGCTAAGGGGATTTTCCGGGGTTAACAACGGATGCCAAGCGTTGTAGGTGGTCTCAAGGAATCGTGTAATATAATCAAATTCATTCTAAGCAGAATGGTAGAAAAAGATAGCAGAAAACAATTGGAATAGTATACAGAAGTAAAGGAACCGATCAGCGAATTGGTTGTCTATGGCAGTAAGTGCCAGAAGTGGACACAAAGTTTGGACAGAGTCCCATGAGGTTTCTGAACTTGTGTAGACAAGACACTACAGGCACATATTTTGTAGGCTTCTTTCTTTCAATCAAATTAACTCAAAACCCACACCCAAAAGATTATTACAGCTTTATGATCTAGACATAAAGTGCTATCAATATCAAATCTTTACTCTCAAATTAAATAAATCTTACGACTTACTTCAAACATAAGAAACACTGAAAGACCCAAAAGCCTCTAATAAGCTACTACTAGTGTCATGGCATTCCCCTGCTACAGCATGATGGATTGTACAGTACCAAGAACAGTAACAGTGACTTGAAGCAAAGAACGTAAGTGGAACTACAACTCTTACTAAAGCATACCATAATTAGTACCTAGAACAGTACCCCATGGTACCACGAATCATAATCCCTGACGCTAAAATGACCTCAAATCACTGTCTCCAAACAGCATTAAAACCCTCTCTAGAATGTGGTCTTCCTGGGTTCCATGGAAGTATGGACTTCATACGAAAATTAGAGCTCCAATGGGCACAAATCCCATGTCTGACTCAAGTAATGTACTCAAAGGATGGTCCTGCATCTCATGAAAACCTTGGACAAAAAGTGGCCGAGCTTAAACCCAAAAGGGCTGTTTCCGAGCAGGACAACCTTGCAGATCATGGAATTAAATTATGTAACCCAGGAGAGACCACCAAAGGTTCATTTTGACCCAGAATAGTCATTGATGAAATTGGAAGAAGGCAAATTTTGAGGTAGGAAACTTCATCCATCCTCAAGGCATTTTAAGAAATAGCCAAAGAATCATGTCAGGATGTAATCCTCAAAATTACTACCATAAAGCTACAAATGTCTAGTACGACAAATGGTGATTTGCAATACTTCTGTGTGCATGTTGACCTTGTCACCTTAGAAGTTTGATATTTGATCTATATAATCATGGTTTATTCTTCCTTAAGAAAACAATAGGATCATACCCACTTAATGGATCATATCTTGATACATAAATCTGACTCCATATGATGAGATCACAAAGTAGACTGTCGGTAAGATTCTGCTAATGCATGTTATTTTGATAACTTGCAAACGAGGGTTAGATCTCAAAGATATTTGGGGTGAGTTCACACATAACCACATAACCCTCCCACCCCCCTACACACACAAGGAGGAGGGGGTGGGGTGGAAGAGAGAGTAAAGCTAAAATAGTTCAGCAGGCACTTGTCCCAAATTCTTCTGATGCAAAATTACAAAAAATCCACAAGGTTGATTGTGATCATGTGAATATATTGCCTGGAATCCCAAAATCACATGCCTTAGAAGTCTCTTGTATGCATCAGATAGATGTAAAACAGAAACTTTAACGGTAGGTGTTGCTGCCAATCTCCGGTGAGATGGTCAGCGATGAGCCGAGTTGCTGCGCCTGAGTACTGGACGGTAGAAACCTGCAAATAAATCTTTTTGCCGGAAGTTGTCTGGCGGGGGACCCTTCGATGCCTAAGTCAGCCGGAGAAAGAGAACAGTCAAGAGCCAAAAGCGAGAGCTCAAAAGTTTATATTTAGTCTAACTTACCTGGTCCCCATGGCTTACCGCTTTATATAGATCAAAGAAAGCCGTTACTGTGTAACTCCCATCCTTGAATATTCGGGATGTGGGAGTTATGGCGTTTACTGGACGGTTACCTCATTAACTGCAAGTAAGGCCAAATAATGGGCCGCTCGTGGGTGACTATTGCGCTCCACGTTCGTAAGTAGTTAATACTCATACTGGATAACCATTGTTTGATCCCAGATTTGCAGGATTTAAATAGTCGGTATGGTGCTGAGAATGTCGTCGGTCAGGTGCCGTCTATATGTCGAACACTGTCGGTCAGATGTTGATCGCATGTTGAACCATGTTGATCAAATGCCGACTTTATCAAGTCCCATCGATCTAAGTTGGCTTGATCCATAACATAGTACGCTTAGTCGGTGCGGAGATGAGGAAGAGAAATAGTTGTCGCGCACTTGGTCGGTAGGGAGACGAGGAGGAGAGATAGTCGATTAGGCGGCGAGGATCTATCCCAACAGTAGGATACCATGTTTTGATTTGATCTATAGTTCACAGCATCCAAATTAGTTAAACTTTCGTTTGTATATGTTTAACATGTCTCGATCAATATCAACAGTCTTTGGAATCTTAAAATGCATAGCCTGTGATGTACTTAGTTATTATATTGCTACATCTGTTTTGTCTTCAATTGATGCATAGGTAAGAGGCATTCAAAGCGCGCCATATTTGTTCTTGGTAATGCAGACATCATAAATTATGATCAACAATGTGGAATTTCACTTTTAAAGGGCTATTGTTGATTTTGCACTGGAAATAATAGGTGACCAAGCACTTTCAAAAATATTTAGCTTTACCGTACGTATTATACATGTAGACTCTGCATATGCTTTCAAGGCATACCTGGTGCTACTTCTAGCATAAGCAATGAAAACTAGCTTTTGGCTTATGCTTAATTGAAGCGTCTGAGGGGAGGCAAAAATGGATTAGCAAAACCAAATTAATCCATCTCATCATGGACCAAACCCAGACCATCAAAATTTAATCTTGTAGATTGTATCTTATTCCTTAACCTAGATCAAAATTACAACTAAATTTGATTTATATCAGAATTAAAATTCAACCAGAATTGGAAATCTATAATAATTATCAAACCTTATTATAACCAAATAGGCCTAAAAAGTGCTTTTGCACTGTGTTAAACAAACAACATTAACCAGCAAGTGTTTGCCATAAATCATATAATGAAATGCTTCATGAAGAATCCTTTGTAAAGGTAGAAACCAGACATGCCCACATTTGAATAGTGAAATAACAATGGAAATCAAGAGCCACAGCTTGAAATCTCAAAAAAAGCATGACAGGTTGAAGCAAAGTACCTGAAAGTTGAACCTTCATTATAGAATGTTTTAATATGATGCCAAAGCCCATCAGCTCGATCAAAAAGCAAGTAATAGTGGACAGTTAGCATCTGTTCACGAAACACAGCCCATGCATCAAAATTTGTAACCAAAGCAGTGAAGATGAAATACTTCCCAAGTTGCATCACACAACATATAATCATCGACATTTGGTTTGACATAGAATTAAAAAAAAAAAACTCACTCAAATCACTATTGTTTTCATCTATGTATAACATAAATGCACATACAACACATTTTAGCAGGCCTGGCATCTTGAAAACACAACCCAGCACCTCCTCATAGAATCCAAATTTTTTCATCATCTTATATCTTACAAACAGGTATTTGGAGAGATTACTACTTGAAGGTTACCAGATGCTCACATCTGCTATTTCCTTTAACCTCTGTGTTGGATCAAAAACACTTCGAACATATTCTGCCAAGTCCACATTGGTGTTCTCATATTTCCTAATAAATGGATGTGATAGAAGCTGCAGAAATAAAGCATCAGCAAATTTAAGTACCAGAATGTGGAAAGGAAAAAAACAGAAGTGAGAAATACAATAACCTGGACACATAAATTTCTTGCAATATAGTTGAGAACATCAAAAATACTCACAACCATAATAGTCACAGTACTTCAGCCCAAGTCATGCCAGCTCACATCCATTGATTAACTCAATACACATCATGCATGACAGCATGCCTCACACTAAGAGATGAGCTTTCATGGTAAACTGACCATCACTCATCTTGCAGAATAGCAGGTCCAATCTTCAAGTAGGGTTCTAAGATTGGTTAAAATTCAGGAGTCCAACTAGAATTTTAGGCCAAAATAAAATTCAACTTGGACCTGATAACAGATTACATAATCTCAAGTTTGGGAAATAGAATATGAAAATAGTATATTTCAAGTCATTGAACACTATTCAATACTCGGACTTAAAGGGAAATTTCCCTTTCTTACCTTTCACCTTTGATTTCTGACATTATCATGTTGCCATTGGGGCCTGACTAATATTCTTTCATCATAGGATAATAAAAATGCACATACATCTGCTGCATGATTTAGCCTAACCTTCTCAATAAGAGTAGTGTCTGTATAATTGGGTTAACTAGCAAGACATACCAAAGCAAGTATGGATTTTGGGCAGGTGGTGTAAAGGGATTAAACTTCAAATGATCCAATTCTTCACAACAAAGACCATGAACAAATTATTCTTATCGATGTTTCAATTAGTGGTTCTCCTATATAGTTGTAAAACAATGAGCTTGTTTTGCTGAAGTATTTTCTACAATATAATGCAAAATACATGCTATAATACAGTTGGATAAACATATCATATTTTTCACAAAAGTAAGGAATTGATGAATTATGTCTATATATAACTTAAAATTCACAACTGAGACACGTCCAAATCAGTTACTAGTCCATAGCAACTCTCAGATAGAAACAGAAGCATTCAAACATGAAATTGTAGCCCATCCTGCTAACTCCCTGACACTAGTATATGTACTAATCAAAGTGTGATGCATCCTATTATACATCACTTAGGACATTACATTGCCTATCAATCTACACAGACTGATACTCATCCTATTATAACATCACTTAAAAGGACATTACATCACCTATCAATCTGCACAGCTGGAATCACTTCAATGAGGAAATGTGAGTTCAGAAATTAAACAAGGGCACAAAGCATATACTCCTCTCACCTGCTCAGCTGTCGGCCTTGCATCAGCATCTTTCTGCAGGCAAGCATCAACAAATGAGCAGAACTCTGGTGAGTACGAGTCTTCTGGAGGTGTAGGTGATAAGTCATACAAGATCTGCCATAAACAGGTAGGCATGGCAATGATCAACAGAGCAAAATGGAAAATAAGTATTATTGGTATTCAAAAGCATGGGATCATCAATCCACTTAAATGCTCAAGGTGCACCTGTTATTGTTCATGAAACCATCTCCATTCTAATTTAACAATTAAATTAGGAAACGTTAAATGTAGTGCCATTTGTGAGCAATTCTATGTTCTCTCCCTGAAGCTGCTTAGCGAGAGATATACTAGGGTTCTGTACCTAACTGAAAGGGAATATATTGGATAAATCCTCTAGGTATATTTTGACATCCTCCAACCATGTATTGATGTGTAGTTTTAGGAGTTTGTACACCATCAGATTATCACCTGCACTCATACATGTTCAAGATGCATGTTCAAAATATGCATTCACACTCATGCATACATCATGTTATTATTACATGCACAATGCATATTATTTCAGGCAAGTATTGCCATAAAGCATGTATACCTTATCTGTTAAAAACTAAAAATTCTGTTCAACATTTTGGTGTATGCCACTTGCTGGATGGTATTTGTGGCATTCAGTGGCATGATGTTCCTGGTCATTTCTAAAAAGGAAGAATATCATACAAGGGCTGATAAATCTTAATGCTGTCGCCATAGAAATAGCACAAATAGAAAAAAGCACTACATGATACCTGTAAAAAGCATTCACACTCTACATGAAGAATAAAGGGAAATCACAACAGAGGGAAAAAAAGGGAAAATATTTCGCATGGTTAGATAAAGAAATGAAGGGGAAATTATGTGCAAGAAAACTTGAATTGCAGGTGTGGATTATTTAATGGTGTAATTTTTAAAAAAAAAAAGAAATCTATTTATGAAGCCAAATGCAATATTTCAACTAATAACCTCTACTAATTGAAGCAGTACTATTTACGCATCATCCTAACTGTAGTAACATACTAGACAGACAAGTAACAATAATAGTCATTATGTATGTGTTGTATTCATATAAGAGCCATTGTATAATCGTCATAAGAGCTATTATTTGAACTTTCTACCGTTGACCCAGTTCAAATACCTATTCTTAACCCAAGTCTGTATACTGATTTCCAAAATATTATATTCTCTAAAAAATGACCTAATCAGATCTTGATGTTATTGTCTTTCATACCATTATAACAGCCAAGATCCATTATTTAAGCTAATATCTTTTCAGAGGAAAATAGGTTTGAAGCTGGACCATGAAAATGCCTGCTAAAAAGTAACTTGATGGGGTCCTTATAACCTTGTTCCACCCTGAAAATTATATATATGCTATAGCAAAAAAAGAAATGTGATTGCTCAAATGACAACAAAAGTGGCGGTAGAAATGGAAAATTGTATAATAATAAAAAAAATGTGCACTAAGGCATGATGGGAGCAAGATATGTCCAGTGCTTGACATAATTTGCATATATCCCATTGTATTCTTGATGTTCTGCTAACGTGGACTAACTGCTGTTCTTCTTATTTACAGTTTTTTCTTGTATCCATTCTATCCGTCATAAGCCTTAGGCTCTCAACAAGCACACACGAGATCATTTTCCTATCCTGCTAGAGACGTCCGTAACATTGATCTACTTATGATTCATTCAGAAAGAACTATAGAGCACTGACAAAGCTTGTTTAGAGGAGCACCAGTTTGGCTTAGAGCTTAGAACAAGGAATTAACCATTGACCTTTGCTCATTGTCTAAACTGTCCCACGGTAGGCTGCATTATTTCATGAACATGAAAATGTATTAGCACTTTTCTATCCGAGAAAGTCTAACTCCATGCTATCCTTCTGCAATTCTCAGGATTCAAGATAATTTTTGGGCTCCTACAGGCTCCTCAAGCCTGGTGTGAATGTTTCAAGCACATTCTCCTTCAAGTTTACTGGGACATGATCCTTGCCGATGATGATATCATAATTTCCATCTAAAATTGTAGCTCCAACATTAGCACAGCCTCCAACATTAGTTTGAGATGAAAGACCTTAGCTCCCTCCACAACTTAAACTTGGGGTTGCCTTCATCACAATGCATTTATTATGGCAGTATAAACACACTTTTATTTAACTATTCATGCTTGCTTAGTTGATACTGACATTGTGGATGAATTAATGGAGCTCCATCTGGAGCTTTGTCCTGCAAATTGTGAACCACTACTGAATCCTAGATGGTGTCACTAGCTCATAGATGATCTAATCTATATCGCTAGCTCCAGGCCAACAACCCGCCACATTATACATGTGCTAGTTTATCATATCTCTGCATTTTTTATTCAATAACCATATTGCACATTCTTTAATATATTACAGGGCTTTATCCTATACGGATGATCCGATCCGCAAGGACCATGATTAGGAATTGTTTGATTGTCTTTCTCCGAGACCATTTTGTCTGAGATAAATTGTATTGATAATGGCCCTTTAACTAGTTTTCCATTCATTTTTCCAGACTTGCAAATTTTTTTTTGTGAAATTTTTGAGTAGTCTACTTCCCCTCAAATGATGAATCCCCTTAAAGGGGATACTTTGGGACTCGTAAGAGATTTACTTGTCTATATATCATTCCCTTCAACCTTTTAGGTCTCTGCTCATGTTTCTACGATCTCAATCTGTATTTACTTGAATGATGCTACAAATCTCCATCAAAATGAGTTATTTCATAATTGAATAAAAATGAGGAGCTGAAGTTTTTTGTCCTTCTATTCTGACGGTATCCAAAGCATTAAACATGATTCATGCTAATTGAGTTGATTATTGTACTAATTACTAAAGAAGATAAAATGATGAGAACCGAAAGGGCGGACCAAGGGAGTAGTTGTAATATTGTTTATCAAGATATCCACAACCTGATATACATTTTTGAGGGGTTACTACATATAGGTCTTGCTTAAATGGAAGGTTCAATTTACATCAGAAGTGTTGGTTCTTGATTTTAAATTGATGCTGTTCTAAGTCATGCTTAGATGTAAGGTTCAAATCGGGCTCATATTATTGATTCTTGATTTTATTATAGTTCACATTTTAAGTCGTAATGAACCTTGAGCCACAAGTTGTATCATTTCTAAATTCTCAGGGCCTACAACTTAAATAAGAGGGCTTCATATATGCCTGGTCATTTCAGTAAGGGCCCTAACTCATAAATGGAGGACAAAGCGATGACAAGTTTGCATAAAAGCAGACCAGTAAGAAGGCAAACAGGGATTAAATGGTTTCTCAGGCAAAGGAGATAAATATGAAAACTACATGAAATCAGTTACATCGTGTCAAGTGGATGCTGGAAAAATCAAAATAGACAACCAATAAACACTCTATTAAGAGAGAAAAGAGGAACTACTACTGAGGAAGCAGTTAACAGGACTAATATAAAGATATGAAATCATGGCAGTCCGACTGCTAACAATTCATGATTTCTTCAAACTAAGTGCCATAAATTGACCAAAATGCTTAATTGTTTAGTTGAAATTCAACATCCATCAAAGAATTGCTAAAGTGAACTCCTCACTGCATCAGGTACGGAAGTCTTGTTATTTGCTGAGTTTTCATAACAGATTCTCAAAATGCTCGATTCTAGCCATGGGTCATATAATGCTACAATCAAACCATAGAGATGAACAGCAAATGATGCAGTCTTAGATAATCGATTGCATGCTTCAACTAATAGTACACAAAGAGCTTTGCTTATATGTTATTTGGAGAGCAAATTGAAAAGATACAATAATTCTTGGACTCCACCAAATATGTATATGGCAGATAGATGCAATGCAGAATGGCAACCAAAATTATGACTATCAATTACATGGGTTTAAACAAAAAAGGAACTAGTAGTACCTGTCGTGTTCTCAAATGTATTCTTTTAAAAAACTATAAAATTTCCTTGGATTCAAAATCCACCTATATAATTATTCATAATATATTCTTGTTGACACCTATGTAACTATTCATAAAGAAGTGACAGCTATATTACTTTAATATAAGAAACTACTTTGAATGAATCAGAGTAGCAAATGTAGTTCAGAATGAAAGCATGATTGAGAAAAATAAAAACTGAGGAACTCAAAAGCGATAAGAAATTTTACCAAACACTATTTCACCTGCAACATAAGATTGGCAGGTCCTTCGTTTGCGGTATATGGAAATTTTCCTGTACCGCATTCAAATATGGCTAATCCAAGGCTCCAAATGTCAGCCGCGTATGAGTAGTTCTGATTTCGAATTCTCTCAGGTGACATGTAAGTAACAGTACCAACGAAGGTAGCACACTGTCAGAAAATATGCAGAGATGTTACAAATATATACCCATAATTCCATGTCGAAGAGAAGTCAGTTGCAAAAAAGCAATCCTTTAAGAATCAAAGGCTTGAAAAGTGATCAAATTAGAAGAAATAAATTAAATATTACCAGTAGCGCACCAGATAACATACCATCGCCATTGAATTATCTAAACCCGCACTTATTCCAAAATCAGTAATTTTCGGCTCCCCCTTGAGATTTATGAGCAAATTTGCAGGTTTTATATCTCTATGTACTAGATGTCTTGTCCCATGCAAGTAGCTTAACCCCTTGAAAGTTAAAACGTCTAACAGATCATTCAGATAAATAAATAGGGCACAACATAAACTAATAACAAGCAATTATGGAAACAGCAAATACAAAAATGAAATAATCTTACTTGCAGCAATTTCTGAACCATATGCGACAGAACTGGCTCTGGTATACATTTCTTCACCCTCAAAACATCTGCAAGTGAACCTCCATCCATGTATTCCAGGGCAATGCTAATTTGTCCTGAGTCAGGGGTATAAAATGCTCCATGGAATTCAACTAAACCCGGATAGCAAGATGCCTCACAAAGTGTCCTTATCTCATTAAGAAGTTGTTGCCTTTTCTCCTTTAAGGAGTAAGAAAATATGCATAAATAACCAATATGTCGCATTCATCATAACCTTGAATTCGTACTAAATATGGGTGACTAAATATATCATCTAGCTTTAGATGTCTAGATATGCAACAAAATCTCTATAAGAACAAACACATTTTTTAAATTGAATTGGCATGATTAACTGCATATATGCTTATTACTGAAGGATACTGAAAGGAAAGACCAAACATACTTCGACAGTATGGTGTCTGCTATGATTACAAGCATGCATGTGCATATGCACACATATCATTGCATTGAGAAGATTCAAGAGCCAATAAATGACACAGCTGATGAAGGTGAAGAGGTAGTAGGGGCAATGTTGATACCTTATTTTTCAAGTAGGGTTTGCACATGTAGACACACTATATTAAAACTTAGCATTATCAAGCAGATAAGAACAGAGTTTTGATGCATTAGCCCCCTTTCTTGACACAATCCTGAAACAGTACCATTTTCTTACGGAAAGCCACCTAGTCTCTGATTTTTTTGCAAAAGGAAAAAACCATATGTCAATGAAGTAAAGATTTAACTTTGTTCATCTCTTCCATTTAAATGATTATTTAACCTAAACCCTACCAATCTAAATGAACCAAGGTTCCCGGACTCGGTACCGGAACCCATGCCGGTTGCCGACCGGTACGGCAGGTATCATATGGTACCGTACCATATTGGATATAAAAAAATCAAAAAAAATCTCATCCAACATCACAAAAAAAAAAAGAAACCAACCGAACCGGCCCAAACCCCAAACCGAACCGGACTGACCAGTATCCGGCAGTTCAGGCCGATACCGTACCGAACCAACCGGTTCAATCCGGTTCAGGCCATTTCCAAAACTCCGGCTTGAACCGGACCGGTTCCCTATCGGTACAGCGTGGTACGGAGTGTACCGGCCGGTTCAGATCAATACGGAATACCATCAAATGAACCCTTCTAACTTTTAACGGTAGTACTTTCATTTTTCACTTAAACCATGTCCTTGATATAGTATACAATTTAGTTCATGAGAACTATGAATCAACAACCACATGATGTATGTTACGAGAGGCTGTCAGATCTAATCCACAGCTTGTTATATGGTCATAGCTTAACTACCAGGTCATTTACATTAAAATTAGTTATAGTCATTTACAAGAAGATTGCAAGGTAGCTAATTTTAGTTATATGACTGGTGTTGATTTCCCCTATTGACCAAAAGTTAGAGGCTCAATGTCTCTCGTCTTAATAAAACAGGGACTGTTTTGGGATTGGATTGAAAAGGAGGATTAGTGTGCAGCAAAAGGAAGTTCACATAAGCAAAAAGTAAATCTGCTATATTTTATGGCAATAACTAAAATTTGATCAAAAGTATCTTAAAAGAACTTCTAGGAGTGAAGACAAACTTCTGCAGACATATCATGAATTTGACTTTTCCTCAAAATTGGGTTCAAGTTTGGGTAGTTCAGGATATTTGGCTTGTATATGACATGCATATGATTGAAGTCCTGATGGAGGTAGTTGGTCTTTAATGATTGTTTAGGAAATAAAGAGCTTTATGTGAAACCAACTTAAGTGTTTTTCAATATTAGGAATCATGGCTGCAGTTTTAAACTGGGGCGAATATGAAAAAAAGGAGCAAAATTTTAAACCTTCTCAAATACATTTATCTTCTTCAGGGCCAAAATTCGGTGAATGGGTACATATATTGCTCTCTGAACTACACTGCTTGCTCCACAACCTATGGGTCCAAAAATATGCATATCATGAGAAGCACAACGATACATCTTTTCTCCTTCCACTTCATCCACTATCCCAGCTGTACGCTTTTGCAGACCTAGCTCATTGATATTGTACACGCCACATGATCTGCTCAACAAGTTGACTGTTCCACCTTCCGACACCTTCAGAATACCAAAAAGCAATTTGTTTCTTACTTATCAAAAGCAATAAGCTGTGATTTAGATAGTAGTATGTATGGCACACAATGAGCAGCTTTCTGAGAAAACTGAAGCATAATGACTTATAGCTTTGCAAAAGAGATATCTATTAGTGTCAACAAGCACATGATAACATGGATATATTACATATCCTAGAAAATGTAGATAGAATAATGTTAGAAGCTTGTATTGCCATTTTTTAGGAAAAAAAAAGTTGAGCAAAATTCCCTATCTGTGTTTACCATAAAGAATAACAAAAGGGCTTAGTTTTTTGGAAGGAAAATCCACCAAATGAGGCTACCTTTGTAAGAGGAAATGGTGGGCCAATCAGTTCTGTGTCATCCATTTACAAGTGTATTACTGTATTACATAGTCGTGCAAATTCTATAATCAAAAGGAAAAAGATAAATAATTAAAATCAAATTAAAATTATTGATCTTAATTGCCTTATTCTTTAGCAAGCATTATAGATGATTAAAAGTCCATAAGAAACCCACACACATACATTGCGCCTCAAAATTTGCATCCACACATGCATAAATGAGAGATACTATTCTCCCTCTCTTTATGGGACAGAGATTAAAGTATCCACTGCAACAGTGGGGGAATAAATTCTCAGCAAGAATACAATGCCCTATCTAGTTTGTTAGCAACATAAGCTTGGCATAGCATTACTTTGTTTTGTTTCTCGATATCAATGCAGAGCAATTTCCTATAAATTTGATTTTTGTACTGAAATACTTAACCATATATGAGTCACAAGGATCCAATGGCATCCCATTCGAGGGCCCTTTTCTGAATCAATAAGGGCTCTAATCTCTTTTTCAGCTCCTCCAGACCAGCCATAAGGACTTATTATCACTCCAGTCTCAGCTCATAATTAAAAGCAGAATGTTGGTAATCCCTGGAAGAAGAATATGGTAAGTACATTCTGCAAACTAATCTGAATTTCACATTGTCAGAGTTAGAGCGATAACAAGAAAGTGGCTATAACCGTTACTAGAAACAATAATTAAAATGGAATATTCAGTGGGATTGATTATTGTTCTACATTCAAATCACAAATCAAACTGGATCATCGTCATTGCAAAATATTGGTAGGTTTTCACAAATCAATATTCATCAACCACCATCAAAATTCAAGATTCTGCATCAGCGGATCAAAACCAATGATCAGAAAAGCTGCAGAAGTTGGAGGGAACTAATTAAATGGGCTTGAGATTTTAAAGCACTAATAAGGAAAACAAAAAGTATAGAAACTAACCTGAAACAAAATTGTTATTGTTTCAAATTCTCTGCTCGTATTGTCCCACTAAAATGCAATGAACTCCCTATTCTCCTCTAATGTTTTTAGGGATTATTCACATAGAGGGGATTTGAAAACCTCACTGTCTAATTTCCTAAAAGCCTTTTTCTTAAAGCACATCTAGTCCCCAAAAATAGTCAAGAATCTGCGCTGGCCAAGATTAGACAAGAAAAAAAACAAACAAATAAGAAATAAGGAAATCCACCATAACCATTCTTCCTTTCTAATATCTCAAAACCCTAAAAAGGCTAGAATGCTTCTTTCTTTTTTTTGGACATTACACGGAAGTTTTCATCACAATGTCCAAATCCTTTAGCAAAAACACCAAAAAAAAAAAAAAAAAAACCAATTAATCACGGATCTCATTATTTTATGCCCTAGTACATAATACAGGGAAACCGTGGAGGGAATCGAGGATACAATCGGCAACCAATTTCCCAGATAATTTTTGCAAGAACTAAGAAATTCATCATGGTTCCACCAATCAAAACAGAAAATTAGTACGAGATCACACCTATGAGCGAAAAGAACTCAAGAATTAAAAAATCGATGGAAGTCCAACCTTTTACGAGAAGAAGGACGCCTTTCTAAATACCGCTTACGATAGCAAGAGGAGGAAAGAAACTACCAAGGATCAACAACGGATTTGATCGTTCGATTCCCCTCGCAGTCTCCGCACTCTGCTTATCCCCTCTCATATTTCTTTTCTAATAAGAATGCTTTCCCCATTTCTTGTTTTAAATCGCCAGAAAGCGATCCGCCACGTGTCGATCGTCCGTCCCAGAACGATTATCGCCATGCATGGTATCGTATCTGCCGTTCACGCACAAACGGAGAGCAACGCTTTGTGCTAGCTAACCCATCAAAATATACAATTGATCGAAAATACTGATTCCAATTTAAATTAGATCAATTTTTTTAGATTTCATTTAAAATTTAGAAACTGAAATCAAAACCTAGATTGATTTTTTAGATTCGACACGATTTTAGTTCAAAAATGTTAAAATTAAAAGATCAATTTGATTTTGATTTCACATATATACTTATATGTTGCTTTAATACCGTTGGTTCATTATTTCTATATTTAGTTCATTTAATTCATCATATAAATTATTTATTATTTATTTAAAAAAATTAAATAGATAACAATTTATTTAGCCTATCCTATAATTTTCTATTTGGTATAAGTCCAACCGTCTATAATTAAATAAACCAAATCAAATCGATTTTTATGGTTTGTTTCAAACTAATTTTTTTATATAATTGATTTGATTTTGATTTCAATTTAAAAAAATTGATTAAAATTAATTAATTAAAATTGATTTCAAACTACTCTGAATTGAATCGCACGCACCTCTAACCGAGGTTCCAGCATCAAGAGACACACTCTCAAGGAGCCACACCCTAACTTGACCTGCCCCTCAAGCTTGATCCCTAACCTACCTAAGGTTGGAACAGATTGAAAGTATGGTATCCACAAATTCACGGCGGCTTTCCCGTATCGCTGAAGAAACGACACGAAATTGCTTTCCGCTTCATTAATGGACGGCAAAGGACTAATCACATCCGTTTCCAGATAGTGAATTCTATCCTCAAACCACATACCTCAAAGAAGGGGGGCTGGATTGACTGAGCCACCCACCGTAACTTCAGCAAAGCATATGGGAAAGTCCACAAAGAATGGACATGCCCGGATTTTTTCGGACAAATCATCATTAGAACTGATTATAGGCCAGACCTTGGACTTAAATTGTATTCATTTTTAATTGGATTTTAGAGTCGAGCTTATAAAAAATTTGATATTTTCTAGCCCAAGTCTTTCCCATGATCAGATTTAGTCACCGGTCACAGTTTTTATCCAATGCTTTTCAGGCGCACATATTTGACATATGGAAGCAACACGGGGACTTGAAAATGGAAAAATGCTGAGCATTGCTGGAAATAGGACCCAACCACTAGCTTTGTCTCTTCTTTTTCCTTTTTTTTTTTTTCCCCTCTCTTTCCTTTCAAATAGAACATTAATTGGGTTGGAAAAGATAATGGATTTTGGTGATAATAGGAACCAAATCCGTTGGCCCAAATCAAATTCTTTAGATTACGCTTGAGTTAGAGTTGACAACGGATTGAGCTGCACCAGCCACACCTTGCCCAAGTCTGTCTTGAAATAGTTTTTTAGACTTCGAGCCGGCCTAAAATTTTTTAGATTTTAAGACTCGAGCTTGACCCAGGTTCAAGCCCGAGTCCTACTCGAACTCAATCGGATCAGCTCGAATTCATTATTTGGGCCAAATATTAGGCTAGCCCAAATTCATTATTTGCATCACCTTGGTATGACCTATAGTTTAAATGGCCACGGTAGCTTGTCGTAGTTCTGTAAACCTCCATCAACCAAAAAACTAAGTGGTCAATATACACAATATCTTCAAATGAATGGTTTAAAGTTAGAGTTGCTTAGGTTTTCCATACCCATAAGATGTTTATAATTAAATGGAGATTTTTACATAGATCAATCATAAGAAGTCGTATATTGCCTAAAAATTGGAAAGATTTGCTTACAGAATTCATAAAACCATAAATACCAACAAAGCAATTGGACTATTATTTCAAATATTTTAAAACCAGCTGGCCATTCACTAGAACTAAAGAACATCAAATTATACTATCCATAGGATACACATTTTAAAAGACGTAGAGTGACTTCCCAAAAAATTTCTAATATGCATGATCATGGTCAATATAAATCCAAGATCATGGACCATCACTTTCAGAATCCCAACATTATACCTGTATGTTGTGTTAGAAAATTTTACTAAAATTTGAACTTTCATTAATTATATGATTTGTATTTAATAAAATCGGATTGTGACAAAGTCCAATACGTTAAAATAATGAGCTATTTGTGATCATAAATTAAAGCCCAATGCATATTTATTAAAACTTGGTTGGACGGTAAGTCTGGGCTACTAAGTTTTACTGAGCCCATAATGAGAGGAACTAGTAAACCATTACAAATAGACTAGGTTTCCTCTTCAAAACCTAATTTGTAGATGCTAATCCCATTCATAGCTATCATTAGAGCAAGATTTTTGGATAGAAAGATCAAGCATCAAATACATATTTGTGTATTCTATAGTGGTGCAAATAGATATTTCTCTAATTTTTGATTAATTATTTCGATGTTCTAATAATCATGCACTTGATCCTATGAAAAATCATCCTTCATGTGGTATCAGAGTAGATTGTGTATGATTTAGAACCTAAAAATTTGCATTGGAATTTTGTTATTTGATGTATAAATTGATCTTTGAAATTATAGGAAATCATGAGATTTTTTACTTTGAATAAAGTTTGTGGCTTGTGAATGATTGTATTGATGATTATAACATAAAAGAACTTGATTAACTGCACAAAATCGTGTATTTATTATAAAAAAATCAGTTTTTTTGAAATTTCATGATCC
>KE504829.1:906265-921760 GCA_000441515.1 Elaeis oleifera
AAAATCATCCTACAAAGGCGTCCAAGGAAATTAGGAAGCCATCGGTTCTAATAGATGAAACAAACAACAAAAAAATCTATGGGAGCCCCAGCTCCGGACCATATAGTTGTACGTCCTTTAAATTGTTTTTTTTTTTTTTGACTCTAGGGGCACCTTTTCTCTCGCACGGGAGGCTTCTTTCCTCGGTCCCCATTATATTCCACTATTATCCTTCCATTTAATCACTGCTGGACTCATGTTGGAGCAGGTGAAGTTCCATATTTTTATTTGTAGCTCATGGCCGATGGTATGCAATTCCGTCTTCGTTGTTGCAAGAGAGCTTCTAGAAGCCACTCCGTAATAATCTGTCTAGTTCCACAACACAAGTACCAAAACAATCCAATTAAACCCAGAAACAACTCAATCTGGAACATCTTTCAGATATGAAACAGTGAGAATGAAACAATACACACACAAAAAAGGGAGTTCAATAATATTGATTGAACATGATTGCATATTATACTCTCCTCAGATGAGAATATAAAAATTATACTCTCAATCTTGATGTCGTACATATTTTATATAAGATTAGAATTTAAATTTAGATAAAATTATTATTCACAAAATTGAATGTAATAAATATTAAATTATGATTGTCAGAGATAATTTTTAATAAATATCTTATGAAATCATGTTTTCACAATAATTTTAGTCTCGATCAAGAATTTTGTGAGTTACTGTGAATGTTGTCGCCAAAATGATGCATTAATTCAAAGCTCACAAATTTTTTTTTATTTTTATGAGATATTCTTCATATTAATATGTACAATTTTCTATCCAAAGGGGGTTATTATGTGTATTAAAATTGAAGATAATATGAGATTTGATGGTAGAAATACACTGGTCCTGAGAAATCATTTACCTAAAGATAATAGATTTTTTAATTGACATGTATTATCCTTGATTTTGTAAAGAAGTATATTGGACCTAGAAAGTTTGTCTGTCCAAAGGGGATAGATTTTCGAACACCTTGTATTCTCATTATTTTGACCTCATACTTGGAGATTAATAGCATGACATGTTCTCTACCCAAAATGGAGTTTACGGTGATGTACCTATGCTCTTGTGGGGAATAGCTTATCATGTTTAAAGCTATTTTGTTTATTTGTTTATTAGTTGTACCGCTAATATGTTGTATTTTATTTAGTCTCTCTCAATGTGAACAGTAATAATAGTACCATAGAGGTCTTGACTGGCTCCAACTATAAGAGATAGAAGCAAGATATTAAGTTCGTACTTGAGATTGTGGACATTGATTTGATTTTATAAATTGATGAGCCACCTAAGCCCACTAACAAGAGCACTGTTGAAGAGAGAGCTCCATACTAAGTAGGATAAGTCCAACCGATTGAGCCTGCTAGCCATGAAGAAGTCGATTGTAAAATATCTAATGAGTGGTTTACCTGAGACCACCAGTGCCAAGGAGAGCTTCACTACTGTTGGAGAGAGATACCAAGTATCAGATAATGCTGAGGCTAGGAATCTGATGAGTGAATTAATAGGTACAAGATATGACAGCTCAAAAGGAATCAGGAAATACATTATGAGGATGGTCTACACTCAATCTAAGCTTAGAAATTTTTAGATCTCCATCAATGATAACTTTATTGCCCATCATGCCCTCAACTCATTACCAACTGATTTCACTCAGATCAAAATAGCTTATAACACTTAGAATCAATCTTGGAGCATCAATGATTTGATCACCAAGTGTGTGGCTGAAGAAGAAAAGCTAAAGGAGAAGATTGAGGATACTTACCTTGTTGCTCAGTCCAAACCCAGCTCTAAGGAAAATAAAACAATAAAAAATTCAAGTCTTTTGCTCCTAAGAAATCATGATTTCAAAAAGTAAGGTAATGGTGAAACACAAGATAAAGAAGGGCAAAAGAGTGACATAAAGAACAATTGCTATTTCTGCAAGAAAAGGAGTCACAAGAAGGTTGAGTGCACTAAATTTAGAGTTTAACTAGAAAAGAAAATAAGGGACAAGGTAACTCACTAGCCTATATTTGTTTTGAATTAAATTTTATCAATGCTCCCTTGGATTCTCGATGGCTTGATGGTGGTGCCACTATTCATGTAGTATCTACCTTGCAGGGGTTCATAAGGAGAAGGAAGCCAAGTGAGAGAGAGTCCAAACTAAAGGTAGAAACGATGTGGAAGTTGGAGTCAGTTGGGTCGAAACTGTGAAGTTGAAGTTAGATTCGGGATTTGAATTAATTTGAAGAATACTTTCTATGTATCCTCATGTAGGAAAATTTGGTTTCAGTTTCTTTGCTTGACAAGATTGGATATAATTTATTATCAATAATAAAGAATTGATTTAAGTTTAATTCTTGAGATTTTGGTAGTCATGTTTTATCTGATGGATTGTATAAGATGTACTTGGCTCCTAATAGTTTTGACTCATCTTTTAATGTGGAACATGTTGGATCAAAAAGATCCAAAATTAGAGAAAAGTCTTCCCTACTATGGTACAAACGGTAGGCCACATTTCTAGAAAAAGAGTTGATAGACTAATAAAGAAAGAAATTCTTTCTCCCCTTGATTTTCAGGACTTGGGAATATGTGTTGATTGTATTAGGGAAAGTTGACCAAGGCTAAGAAGAAAGGTGCAACCGGCAATCAAGGTCTTTTGAAAATCATACACACGGATATTAGTGGATCCTACTTAACCATCTTATGTGGTAATAAATATTTTATCATATTCATTGATGACTTCTCTCGATATGGCTATGTTTTCTGATAAAAGAGAAATCCAGTGCATTTAGAAAGTTTAAAGGTTTTAAGACTGAAGTTGAAAAGCAAGCAGAAAAGTCATAAAATAGTTAGATCTGACCGTAGTGATGAGTATTATGGCAAGCATGATGAAGCTGGACAGCAGATGGATTCGTTGCCAAATTCTTACAGGATTATGGGATCATTGGACAATATACTATGCTTGAGACTCCTAAACAGAATGGCGTGGTTGAGAGATGCAATTACACCTTCAAGGATATGATGAAGAGCATGATGAGCAAGTCTAATCTGTCAGAATATTTGTGAGAAGAAGCTATTAAGATAGCACTATACATTCTGAATAGAGTTCCAAGCAAGTCTATGTCCAAGATTCCTTTCAAACTGTGGACAGAAAAAAATATAGTCTGAACCATTTTTGAGTTTTGGGTGTCCTGCTGAAGTAAAGATTTATAATCTTTCTGAGAGAAAGCTAGATCCCAGGACCATCTACTGTTATTTTTGAATACCCAAAGCACTCCAAGGGGTACAAGTTTTATTGTCCAACTCGAGATACGAGAGTAGTTGAATCAATGACTCCAAAGTGCTTGAAGCTCAATATAGCTAATGAAAGCTGCTCTCAACCTATAATTGACGATGAATTATGCACCTCTGTTACAATTTTCTTACCTACAGAACATTATAATATTGTGGTGGAATCTGTAGAAGGATGAGTCAGTATAGTGCAGGGACTCAAGATGTGCCTGCTTTTAATAAAATTCTACTAGATTTTGAAGCTGCTATGGAAGGAGCTCCTATTACAGATGAGCCTATTAGAGAGATTCCTTTGAGGAGACCATAAGAGAGAGAAGATCAGCAATCCCCAATGATTACTGTCTATTTTTGAGAGGCAGATTATGATATTAGCCAGATTATAGATCCCATAAATTATAATGAAGCTATCTCAAGTCCTCAATCTAACATGTGCTTAGATGCGATGAAAGAAGAAATAAGATCTATGATGGATAACTCTGTATGAGAACTGGTTGAATTACCTGCAGATTACAAATCCATAGACTGCAAATAAGTATTCAAGACTAAGAAAGACTCTAAAGAGTTTAAAGCCAGACTGATTGCAAAGGACTTTACACAGAGAGAAGGCATTGATTACAATGAGACTTTCTCACCAATTTCTACTAAAGATTCATTCAGAATAGTAATAGCGTTGGTAGCTTATTTTGATCTGGAGTTTTATCAAATGGATATAAAGATAGTCTTTTTAAATAGAGATCTTCATAATAAAGTCTATATGGTGCAACTTGATGGGTTCAAAGAAGGAGTATATAGTATACAAGTTGAAGAAGTCTATTTATGGGCTTAAGTAAGTTTATCGGCAGTGATACCTCAAATTTGATGAGATTATGACATCATTTGGCTTCATTGAGAACAAGTTTGACCAGTGTGTATATATGAAGGTCAATGAGAGCAAATTCATCTTTTTGTACTCTATATTGATAACATATTACTTTCTAGTAGTGATATGAGTTTACTTCATGAGACCAAAGAGTTCTTATCCAAGACTTTTGACATGAAAGATCTTGGAAATGCATCCTTTGTTCTCGATATCGAGATTCAGTATGATAGATCTTGTGGACTATTTGGATTGTTTCAGAGGGCTTATATTGAGCATATACTTAAGAGGTTCAACATGCAAAATTGCAAGTCTGGAGATACACTTATTGTGAAAGGAGACAAACTCAGCAATAAGCAGTATCCTAAGAATGATATTGAAAGAGAATCTATGAAGAATGTCCCTTATGCTAGTGCTGTTAGAAGCTTGATGCATGCATAGATATGCACCAGACTAGACATTGCTTTTGTTGTGAATGTCCTTGGTCAGTATCTCTCAAACTCAGGACATGACCACTGGATTGCAGCTAAAAAGATTGTGAAGTATCTATAGAAGACCAAAGACTTTATGCTTGTGTATAGAAAGATATAATCTTGAAGTGGTTGGATATCCTGATTCAAATTTTAGTGGGTGCTTAAATGATCTGAAATCTACTTTAGGATACGTATTTATGCTTATTGGAGGAGCCATATCTTGAAAAATATGAAGCAGACATTGATTGCATCTTCAACTATGTATGCTGAGTTCGTGGCATGCTATGGAGTAGCCTCTTAAGCTGTGTGGTTGAAGAATTTTATTTTGGGCTCCTTGTGGTCGACTCCATCTTAAGACCACTAATGATCTACTACAATAATAGTGCAGCTAACTTTTGTTCGAAGAAGAACAAAATCAATAGTAGATCCAAGCACATGGAGATTAAATATCTCATAGTCAGGGACTTAGTAAAGAAGAGAGACATTTTAGTAGAGTACATTGGTACAGAGTCAATGCTAGCTAATTTCCTAATCAAAGGACTAACACCCATAGTTTTAAGAATACATCGAGAACATAGGTATTTTATAGTCTTTTGATTTTTGGGTTAGTGGGAGTTTGATGTATTTCGAGTTTATATGTTAACTTGATAGACAAATTTTATTTATGATTGATTACTTTATTAATTGATAAATTTTATTCTTGTATGATTTATATGTGCATATGAAATAAAATATAACATGGTGTCTCAAGAATAAATGTTTGTCTTGAGAACAACAGTTGTATGGGTATGTCTCATTTTACTACTATGAGATCTCGATGCATTTTTGTTTGATGACATACAAGTTTCTTTTAAAGCCATGAGATTTCTCTAGCTTTTATTAAAGCATGAGATTAATGAGAAATCATGATGAGGACATACATGGATATAGCACATATTTTGAGATCATTTGTTGGGTGCTATTCTTGCCATACTACCAGCTAGTGGTCTATGTTGGTATGGTTGTTGGTAATTATAACCATGGATTGATCTTATGTTAGTAAAATGGCATAATGATTATTGTGCTTCATTATTGATGGTCATATTTGTTGGATTGTAGTTGAGGTGTTATCTCTAGATTTTTTTTTTAAATATGGCCATGTCAAAACTTTCTTATTTATCCGGGAGTTAGTTTTATTTTTTCTAAAAAAAAAACTACAATTAATGTCACCCAAGTAGGAGAATGTTAGAAATTTTATTAAAATTTGGGCTTTCATTAATTGTATGATTTGTCTTAAATAAAGTGGGTTGTGACATAGTCCAATGAGATAAAATTATAGGCTATTTGTGATCATAAATTAAAAGCTCGATGCATCTTTTATTTAAAGCTTGATTGGACGGTAATATGGGCTACTGGATTTTACTAGGCCCGTAATGGGAGGGACCAGCAAACCATTATAAATAGGCTTCTCCAAAATCTAATTTTTAGATGCTTGCTCCCTTGATAGCCATCATTAGAGCAAGATTTCTGGAGAGGAAGACCGAGCACCAAATGCATATTTATGTATTCCATAATGACGCAAATAGGTATTCCTCTAACTTTTGATTAATTGTTTCAGTGTTCTAATAATCATGCACTTGATTCTATGAGAAATCATCCTTCATGTTGCATTCATCATTCAAATATATATTGCTTTTCTCATTTCTTTGCTATGAATGCGAGAAAGAAGAGTCCACAACACCACCGAAATCGGTGCACTCTACATCAGAACATACAACCTTATTTGAACTGGGGATAAATATGTATGCATCTTTGTAAATCCATGGATAATTGACAAATGAAAACCTTGCTTGAGATGCATATTGGCATATGGCACAAATACAGTGTTCTAATCAGTGCTAATGGGACCACAATAGGGTGGTGAATCAAGATTAGCTTGCAAAATATGAGCAAGAGATGTACATGATTGTTGGTGCCTCAATGATTTATGCCCATACTAGAGTGAAGAAGAGGTAATATTAGGTCTGCCTTTCACATAGTTTTATACAAATATTGATGAAAATATAGTTGGTGCATGTGCACTTGAAGAAAAAAATATAATCCATTCCCTGATTCAATAATGCAGCATCTTTTTTCAATAAACAAAGGAGCCAGTTGCTATATATTAAATAGCAGAAGCTATTTATAAATGATTATAAAGTGTGGATATTGCATCACAAAACTAAAGTAGTGCAAAGATGCAATTTGATAAACCTATGAAAAATATCACAAAATATTTAAAAATAGTTGAACTTGATGAGCAAGTAGATCTGACAAATAGTGACTATGTCGTTAGAGAATAGAGTTGCCTATCTCTATAGAATAGCTGATAGGCAATCTAAAGTAAGACCAACACAAGAAACTTCAAATATATGACCAATATAAAAGAAATTCAAATATATGATGAGTAGAGATGCATGACACTTTGATTCACATCCAAGAGATATAAAGTCAGAGGAGCATAAAGAAAATCAGAAGCAATATATAACAATTAATAATTCTTCCACAGTTCAGTCTATCAATCATCATCTACATTGTACCATCATCTGCATTCAAGTTTATAAAACTCAAGCAATTTATACCTATTAAGTGCTAATATAAATATCAATTATAAATAATTAAAATATAAGCATAATAAATTATTAATATAAATATAAAAATTTATATATCTTCATCATATTCTTCATGAAGTCAATCTTGCATACAAATCAAGAGCTCGACAATTGATAGATTCAAAGAGGCCCGATACTAATCCATAACTCTACCATTAGTGTTAAATGCTGACTCTGAAGAAATGGTAGAAATTGAAATAGCAAGAATATCTCGAGCCATTCTTGATAGTATAGTATAGATTATTGTATTGTTCTTCCATCATGCTAAGATATCAAAGTTTTTATTCTTCAAATCAGGAAGTACATCATTATTTAAATAACTATCTAGCTCTGATCTCTTTGATCGTTTTGAGAAATTTTGATTTTTAAATTGAATAAAGTTCATATCAAGTTTTATTTCTCCATACGAAATGAAAAACTAATTTGTATCACTTTGTATACCAAAATCACATGTTAGCTCACTTGAATCAATAAAGGATTATACTTTTGTTACACCTGCATACTCATTATAAAATTTGTAAAGACAAGCATGAATATTATCAATTCTTTTCTTTCCTTTTTTCACATCAAATATCCTTTTATAACAAAATTCTATAAATATCAACTTCGATCTGGGATCCAAAATAAAAGTAATTACTAATAAATTATTACACTGACATCAATATTTGTTAAACTTCTTTTGTATCTCATTCATCAATTGCTTCAGTATTTCATCACTATAAGCACTCGCATCCATCAACACTGTCCTAATTTTTCAAACTTCTTTTAGATATAAATTAGATATGGAATACTTGAAATCAAAAAATATTTTAGTGGCATCGAGAAAGATTTTTAAGAATTTAAGAATTATCTCAACTTTTTTTCATTCATCATTGGTAGGGCACATACATGAATGCTAAATTGCATATCTAATTAGAACATCTTTATAGCTAGGTGCATCACACAACATTTCATAAATAGAATTTCACCTTGTAGCAATATCCAAAATGAGTCATTTTCTAACAAAAAATCTCATATATTGTGCAATTTTATTAAAACTTACATTCAAAATAGGATTGCAGATACATATCTAACAATCTCTCTTATACATTCCATAGTTTCATGAGTTATTTTCATCCCATCCTGAACCATAATATTTAGTATATATGCACAACATCTGATATGACTATTACCTACTAAGCAACATTTCATAACAAAATAATCATGGATCCTTCAAATTATAGCATCATTTGTAGTACAATTATCCAAAGTAGTGGCACATATTTTAGAATCTAATTTCTATTCAAGAAGATACTTTTTAATAGTATCTTCAATTGCAAAACTTGCAATGAGGACATGGTAATTCTTGAAACTAATTATCTTTTATAAAAAATAAAATCTGAATCAATATAATGATCTATGAGGGATATGTAACTAATTTTTTGATTTGACATCCAAATATTACTAGTAAAACTTACCCAAGAAATTAATTTCTTAAAACCATCATGCAATTTTTTCTTCTCTCCTTAATACAATGCGATATAATTATTTTTATAGTCTTACGGCCCATTATATTGAATAACGACTGAACAAATCTCATAAGGTCTGAAAAATAGGATGCTTAATAATATGAAATAGAAGCTCGACACATATAATAAATTTTGTAACAATTTTTTTACTCTCTTCTTGATTGAATTTAAAAGATTTCACAAGATCTTTTGAGCTTGTTGCTATAAACATTTGATTAATCGGATTCTTTTAATACTTTTTGAAAATATTTTCAAGATGGTGTTTTAGATGACTTATTCCTCCTTTAGTACTATCACTTAATATTTTTTTACAATGTTTGCATGTAGCTATCGATCCATCAGATTTTTTTTTCTTAATAAGATGATTCCATATCTAAGATCTTTTTTAAAATCTTTGTCACAATCAATTTTAAAATTATCTTCATTTTTGTCATCCTCATTTCTTATATGTTCAACAATCTCATTTTTACCCATTTTAGATTCAAACATTAGCAAAACAATCTGTACAAATAACACCATAAATTACTTTAAAAACTAGCTAATGTCAAATCACAACATAAATCAACGTATACTCACAAATTAAAAGTATTTTTTGATGATGTTTATATGTGTAAATAGTTTGTAACTTTAGATCATCAGATGATGTTTATATATATAAAGTGCTCTTTGTATTTACAGTACTCACTATTTATAAATTTTCAGATAAACTAGCATCTAGCGGTCTCACAATAACAAAGACATCCCACAATATAAAGAAATCCCAACAAAGACATTCCAATTGTCAATTTATCATAGACAATAGAGGTACTTGCTATGGCTGATGAACAGTGAATGATGATCAAGGAACATCGATGGCCAACCTATTAGGGGCAAAGATCGGAGGGACACTGACTCCGATGGCCTATCTATCAGGAGCGAATACTAAAGGAACACCAACAACCAATTTGTTAGGGGTGAAGACTGGAGGAACACCAATGGCCAACTTCAAAATCTCTAGAGGAAAAGGGAATAGGGATTGAGGAAGAGAGATTTGGTAGGAGCCATACCTAAAATAACGAACGACGATGGTGACGAGCAAGATGGAAAGATCGACATCGGTGATGGTCGATGAGGGAAGATGAAAACCAGCATCACCATTTTGGCGGATGGCCGATGGGGAAGACGAAAGATTAGAGCCGATGATAGGGGAAGATGGAAAGTGACGAGGGCTCCCTCTACCTGAACATCGATCACTCTTTTTAGTGGAACTGTGGAAGATGGAAGATGATGAGAGTTGTCCAAAAGATTGAGGAACACCGATGATCGATGGGGGAAGACAAGAGATCCGTGTCGATGATGAGGGAAGACAAGAGACCCATGTTGGTGATGATAGGCAGACAGACATAGACCACGAATAGGGGCTAGGGTCCTTTGATGGTGGAAGTTGGGAAGATGGAACACCAGAGGTCTGGAAGGTCCCTTAATTATATTCAGACTAATTGATTAAACCTAATGCTAACTAGTTAATCGATTAGACGAGCTAACTCAGATCAGTATTTGGGCTAAATCAATTTAAGAAGAGAATTGGGCTTAGGTTGAAAATTCGGGCTTAGGCCCAAGCCGGATCCAGATCGGGCCAAAGGTATACCCAAGCCCGGTCTAAAAAATAATAGGCTCTATATTTAGGCTCAAGCTCAGCTTGAATTATTTTGGCTGAAGCCTGAAGCTTGATCCGAAGTTGGTCCAGCCATAGTCTGAGTAGTGTCATGCCCCTGACTCGAGATACGAGCCAAAAGTCAAAACCATCACCGCATACGTATGAAAGATGCCCTACAAGCATTCAAAGCTTTCAAACATATATCAATGCAACAAAGTGGAATTAATTAAAAATACTAAAAATTTAAATTTAAATTTATTAACCAATCCAAATGGTATCTAAATTCCAATATCTTACACCAAAAAAGTTCTACTAAAAAGAAATAATAAAAATAGATCTAAGTTTAATAAAGTTGATAGTGTCAAATCTTGTCTCTAAAACTCTCTCCCAAATAATCTCCACATTTATAATTAGGTATCTAAATTTGAAAAATAAAAGAGAGAGAGATGATAAGCTTGATAGTCCAGAAAATAATGAATATCTCAACTAGATATTTTAGATATGATCATAAGATATAATGTTCAAAAATAAATGTCATGAATAATATAAGAACATATTTCATACTAATTTAAGTAAATCAAATATTTTAAATATTTATATGCATATATAATCATAAATTTTATTCGAATCAAATCACATATAGCTCAATAGCCTTAACCATAATCACATTTATACTCTATGGTGAGGCTAGAAATAATCATGAGCTCAATCAAAGTGCCAACGTATAACCCATATTGATAGGATCTAGAGAACCAATGCATAACCTCTATTGATAGGATCCAGATTATCAATACATAAGCCTAATTAATAGAATTCCAAAGTATCAATGCATAACCTCTATTGGTAGGATCCAAAATATGTTAGGCTGAAAGCTAAAATCTGATGCATAGGTACTTTTGTAATATAATATATATATCATAATTTATTAATAAATATATATTCGATAATAAAATCAATAAACTATAATATTTTAGAAATCTCAAAATTTTAAATTATTTTTTGTTAAAATATAGTTTCATAAATCACACATAAATCAAAGACTAATTATTATTTTAAAATAAATTATGAAGTATCTCAAAATGATGGTTCATTACTTACTATATGCAGAATATTGAATGGATAAATAGATTAATCTTGAGGAGATCCTTTAGAATCTATTATTTAAAATTATAGTCTTGTATTGATTTTAATTCATAACTAATCAAAATAAAATCCCATTTAGGATCAAATCAAAAATTGTGAGTATCTCATGGATTAGAGTTTTACGATAAGATCAAACTAATCATTGAAGATGAACCTCTAGTTTCATCAATCCCAAGCAAATAGAGAGACAACAAGTATGATAGAGAGAGAGAATAGTGAAGAGAGAGAAATAATCTAGAGAGAGAAAAAGATTAGGGAGGAAAGGAGAAGAGAGAGAAGAAAGAAATCTTTTCTTTTTTTCTTTTTTCTTTTCTTTTTCTTTCCTCTTTCTTCTTCCTTCTTTTTTAGCAAAACAGGGGAACCCTTCTTCCCCTTATTCTCAAAGCAAGGAGGCTCTCTCTCCCCGGTCGATAACACCCATGGCTAGAAAAGTAGACCATGATGGCAACAACTGGCCTTGGTCCAGTGACTAGCGGTGACAAACGGTACTAAAAAATCAAGAATGAAGCATGAATAATAGGAAAATCAATAATCAAAACTTCAAGAAATTTTTTATAGGAATTTAGCTAAAATTCAAAGTTTAGGAACTATAGAGGATTAAGAGGAAGATGATTTGAGAGATATACCTGGTCTTTGATGAGGATTGATCGGATTTTCGGAGGCCAAAGTGCATTTGAACTATCGATGAATAGGAAGAAAGAGGGAGAAAAAGCTAGCAATTAACGACGATCTTCGATAAGGAAAACTAAGGGGTTGAGGCCTTTAAATAGACCTCTTTAGGAAGAATTTGAGATTGATTTCAACGGTAATTACTGTTCAAATAAGGGGTTCTCAATCGAAAGAAGGAAGGGAACTCCTTCGGGAGTTCCTTCCACATATTTTTAGTACCTTTGCACGTGCTGGCATTTTTTTATTTTGTATTGGGATGGTTTAAAAATTTAGGTATTATATTCTCTCCTTTAAAAAAATTCATCCGCAAAATTTCTTATCTGTGCTTTCAAAGAGCTAGTGATATTTTTGTTTCATTTCATCCTCCAGTTTTCATGTAACTTCTCTTTCTGTATGATGACTCCAATGCACTTTGATATAAGAAATAACATGGTATTTCAGCATTTGATCTTTACGATCCACTATCCGCACTAGATATTCTTTACATGATAAATCCTTCAAAATTTGCAAAGGCTCAAGTTCAACATGATTTGGATCTGGCATATATTTTTAATATAGAAACATAAAAAACATGATGTACTCTGACAAGTGAAGGTGGTAAGGCAATTCGATAGGCTACTTCACTAATTCTTTTCAAAATCTCAAATGAGCCAATGTATCTCGGATGCAATTTGTCCTAGATACCAAACCTCAAAACTCCTCTCGAAGAAGATACTTTAAGAACATATGTTCTCTGACTTGGAACTCTAACTCTCGTCCTCAAACATTTACATAACTCTTTTGCCTACTTTGTGCTGCTCAAAGTTATTCTTTAATTAATTGAATCTTCTTGACTGTTTGCTGTGCAAGTTCAGATCCTAATTATCTTCGCTCAATAACATCACCTGGTAAATTGGTGACTGGTATCTTCTATCATATAATGCTTCATAAAGTGTCATCCGAATGCTAGCCTGATAACTATTATTATAAGCAAAATCAATCAAAGATAAGTGCTCATCCCATGAACCTTTCATATCCAAAATACAAACTCTCAGCATATCTTCTAAAATCTGAATAGTTCTCTCTGACTGATGATTAATCTATGGATGAAATCTATACTAAAATTCAATTTAGACCCTAAGACTTTATGCAAACTCTTTCAAAATTGCAATACAAATATGGTGTCTCGGTCCAAAATGATAGTCATAGAAATTCCATGTAGCCTCATAATTTTTTTATATATAACTTTGCTAGCTTATCCAAACTAAAATCAACTCTAATTGATAAAAAGTGTGTAGACTTTGTTAATCTATCCACAACCACCTAAACTACATTATTACCACCAAAAGTCTTGGGAGGTCCAATTACAAAAATCTATAGTGATATTTTTCCACTTCGATATTGAAATATTAAGATGTCGAAGCAGCCTTGCCGGCTTTTGATGTTCAGCCTAGACCTTTTGGCACACCAACATTGGGCTACGAAGTGAGTAATTTCTCTTTTCATATTATTCCACCAGTATATCTCTTTTAAATATCCATACATCTTAATATGACCAGGATGAACGATGTATCCCATCCAATGAGCTTATTTAAGAATTTCTTGTTTAAGTTTTGAATCCATAGGTATGCAAATTTTATTTTAAAATCTGAAAGAACCATCATCATATATTTGAAATTCAGATTGATCACCTAATTCCACTAATTTCTTTATCTTTAATAATTGTGGATCACTACTCTGAGCAACTTTAATCCTTTTATAAATGTTGGCTAAATTCTTATTTGCTAGATGCACCTCTGAATCAAATATTCAAATCTCAAATTTAAGTTCTTCATGTCTTCCAAAATTTGCTATTGATGTGTGATTAAGAAAGCCAAGTTTTCCACAAACTTGCTACTCAAAAAGTTGGTAACTATGTTAGCCTTTCTAAGATGATAATTAATCATCAAATCATAATCTTTCAATCATTCTAACCATCTTCTCTATCTCATATTTAATTTTTTTGAGTAAATATATATTTCAAACTCTTGTGATCCGTAAATACTTCGCACTAAACACTATAAAGATAATATCTCTAGATTTTAAAAGCAAAATCATTGCTACTAACTCCTAATCATACGTAGGATAATTTTGTTCATAGGTTTTAATTGTAAAGCATAAGGCACCACTTTATCATGTTACATCAGTGCACACCCAAAATACTTTCTAGAAGCATCACATAGATTGTGAATCCTTCACTGCCTGATGATATGGTGAAAATAGATGCAAAAACTAATCTTTTTTTAACTTTGAAAACTTTGCTCACAATCCTCGGTACATTTAAACTTGACTCCCATTTGAGTTAGACAAGTCAAGGGTGTAGCTATACTAGAAAATTTTTCCACAAATCTCTTGTAGTATAGCCTACCATTCCTAGAAAACTACGTCTTTTTTATATATTTGTTGGCTTCTTCTACTATACTATAGCTTCTATCTTCTTTGGATCTACAAAGATTTCATTTTTGGATATAATGTGTCATGCCCTTGACCCAAGATCGTGAGCCGAGGGCCATAGCAATCACCGCACCCTCATAGAAAACTCTCCCACAAGTATGCAAGACATTTTATCATGATATCAATGCATTACAGTGGAGTAAAATTTAAATAATTATTATTCAATTTTAATTCAACTAACTAAATCAAATATCTTTCATTGAATAAAATTTTACTAAAAATAATATCAAAATAAATCTAAGTTCAACGAAGTTGATAGTATCAAATCTTACCTCTAAAAGCTCTCTCCAAAAATAATTACCCACGCTCTTAATTAATTATCTGAATCTAAAAAAATAAAGAGAGAAGTAATGAGCTTGGCTTCTTTCTCTCTTCTCTCTTGACTTGCGTTCCCCACTTTCTCTATAGAAGTTTGACTTTCTCTCTCCACTTTCTCTCTCTAGTATTTTTTTTGTTCAATATTTCTCTCTCTTTTCTTAGATTTATGAAACTAGAGACCTATCTTTCATGATTAGTTTGATTTTATCCTAAAAATATAATTCAAAAAGCACACCCAATCTCTGATCTGTTCTTAAGTGAGATTTTGATTTGAGATTTTATTTTGATTTAATTATGAATTAGAATTAATATAAGAATATAATTTTTAATAATAGATTCTAAAGAATCTTCTCAAGGTTAATCAATCAATATTCTATAAAAGATAAATAATGAATTATCTTCTCAAGATATTTCATAATTATTTTGAAAGTAAATATTAGTCTTTTAAGTTATGCATGATTTATGAAATTATATTTTGAAT
>KE504829.1:963125-983346 GCA_000441515.1 Elaeis oleifera
TGGAGAAGTCCGGAGGGTACGGTAGGAGTTCGTCCGTTGGAGGAGTTCGGTTGGCACTTGTAGAAGGCGTTGTGGGAGTTCGTCCGCCGGAGGAACTTGGGAACACTGTGGAAGCTCGGTTGCTGGAGAAGTCCGGAAAGACGCCGTACAAAGTCGGAAGTCGGAAGAGTTCTGGGAGGATTGGCTTCTTACGAACTTCGGCTGGGGATATTTTATACCCAACACATGGCAAGCATGGTACATGGCGACGAGTGGGGTTCAAATTGGATCGTTCTTGTATCTTAATCCAACAAGCAAGATGTTCAATAATCATTGTAAATTCTTGCTGGGCCTTCGGCTTAGTTAAAATCTAGTAAGAATTTAGTTATGATTACGTAAGGCTTGAGATCCGAAATTTTGGGTCGGATTTTATTGTGTCACCAGCCATCATCGTTGCTGTATATCTCGAGCACTCTTATCCAACCGACCAAATGTTGAGGCAATGAGTGGACTAGCGAGGCGGCTCCTTCCAACGCCCTTCGCTTCCCGTGACCTGAGAACCTTAGGTTCCGAGGTCCCATGGGCTTACTCAGATGCAGTTGTTCTCTCTGTCCGATAGTTTGTTCTTCTGAAACCAGCAGCAATCTGTGGAGAAGAACTAGAGATGCTGGACATGACCTTCTTACTTCCTAGCCGACAAGGAGATCAGCTCACCCAACTCTTCCACTCAAACCAGACCGAAGATGGATTCTGGCTTTGCGTCTCCGGTTGGATGGTCGATCAGATGGACATGAGCCTCTATTGCCAACATCCAGAAATAATACCACATGATCGGGTTGGAAAGTTGACTCCCATGCTTCCTCAATCGGCCTCTGGAGTTCGATTGATGGCGAACAGACGTCACTGGGCCCGCCAACCTATGTTTCCAGTTAGCATGCGCGCATTCCTGTCTTTTCTTTGCTATCTATATAAAAGCCCGATCACATTTCCTTACTTTTTGAGAATCAACAAGCCCCACTGCATTTTTAGATCTGAATTCATGTTTTTTTTTGGTAATACAGTTCATTCAAACAAATCTTGTATAAATATAATCTAGAGAATCAAAAATAAAATATCCCAGAGTCACCTAGGGATGACCCCTTTCTCAGTCCAAAGAGTTTCTTCAGTATACTCAGCTACAAAACTACTACCCAGTCAGCAGCAATATTTGCCTCATAGAAGATATGTCTAATCATCAGAGCAGTGCATCGTCCCAATAACCTTGAGACATCACATAAAAGGAGATGAGTGGTTCCACTGTGAGTGCACCTCTTGAGCCAAGTCACACTACTGTGGCTGAGTCATCCTCTACAACAATCTGAATCACCCTCAAGGTCCACCTGGCAAAAACAATCCCCGCTCAGACCGCACGAAGTTTTGCCTTAGGAACCGAAGGCTCCAACAGGTGATTCCCCCAGCTGCCACAAATTTGGAGTTCGGCCTATGGATTATAAAACCGGCCCCACCATGCCTACCTTTTACACTCCCATTGAAGTTGACTTTTAGATAGAATGGAGGAGGGGGCTCCCAGGAGATAAACACCTGATGGATCACTATACGAGTAGGATGGGAGCTCCAGGCTTTCGACGTCCTGGACATCACATCAATGAGCTCCGCCGCCATACCGAGGCTCTTTCAAAGATAAGCCTTGTCGAATACCGCCTGGAGTCAAATACTAGGCTGTTCATGGCCAGCCAAATATGGAGAGCCACACAGGCTACACGAACCCCAACCACCCTAGACACATCACCTCTAGTGCTACACTGTAGGAGCTCCAGAAGGGCCTAAGTGGGGTCCTCCACCTGAGCGATACCCAGGTACAACCCCGCTAGGAATTAGACAGCTGCCGCCCTCGAGCATCGAAAAGAATGTGCTCCATGGTCTCCTCCTCGAAGTTGCAGCAAAGGCACATCACCTGAAGATCCATGTCTCAAGATCACAAGAGGGATTTGATTGGGAGCTGGCCCCAAGCCACCTCCCAGAGGAAAAGGCTTACCCTCGGATGCACCCCCATCCTCCAGATCCATCCAAGATCTCTGTGTTTCTTGGGTTCCCTCTAATAGATCTGGTAGAGGTCCACCATCACGAATCTCAAAATGCAGGAGTGTCCCCAATCTCTAATGTCCGGACTTTTGAATATAGGAGTTGCAAGGGACATCACCTATTCCCCCAACTGCTCATCAAATAAATGGGACACGACTACAGGATCCCACCCTCCACCATCAGCACTAAGGAGATCCACGACTCTCATAAAGTCTGTCACCCCCACATTGATAAAGGTTGGCCATCGACTAAATGGTAGATCTCCATATTAGAAAATGCCATCATATAGTGATCCGATATGTATGCAGAGATCTCAAAAATTTTAGAACACGTAGTGGAAAGAATTTTAAAAATTTTCAATATCGTTCTAGGACAACTGTACAACATAACGTATCAATATTATACAAGAACAATCTTATGTCAGAATGATGTTAAAACAAATCTCTAATTAGATCTAATCTAATCAAGCATACATAAAGATCATATCTCAACATAAAGTCAGGCATCATCATATGTACAAGATTAATATTTATGCAGAAATAAAATCATATTTTATCTTTATGTGGTAGATCTTCACTGTAATCTGATGATTCGTGGATATCTTCATGGTTTGTTGAAGCTGCGATTTGATGATTTGTGGAGGTCTTCAAGGTCCTTTTGAAATTGCATAAATGTCTAGCCTCTACAGATATCCATATGAAACTAATCTGATCAGGAGATACCGATCTCACCGGGATACTAGCTCTTTTGTAGAGATCGCTCCTTGGATTGTCGAATCTTTTATCTCTTTTGATTCTCTTCTTAAGAAAATCAAAAAGATCCATATGAGGATCAAGAATTAGATATAATTTGATTTTTTTTTTCTTTCTCTTCTCAAGAGAAAGAAGAAGATCTTGAAAAGATAAGAGATCAAATCTCTTTTCTTTTCTTTCCCGTTCAACTCTTAGACTGAATATGGAGGAGACAGAGAGAGATGAGGTGTCCAACTCTTGGACCAAGAAAGAGAGAGAATCGTCCATCTCATGGATATAAGAAGAGAGGAAGAGAGAGGAATCACGTCCATCTCATGGATGTTGGAAGAGGGAGAGGGTGAGGGGTCCATCACATGGAGCGCCCCCTTCCTTTTTTGCTTTTCTCCTTTTGTGCTACAAACCTTGCATGCACACACCACCCTTTCTCTTTTTCTCTCAACATTAAGCTTAGTTGAGGCACCACTTCTTATCCCTATTTAAACCATGGATCAGGGTTTAGATGGAGTTTGTTAAGAGTCCATCAAGAGAAGGGCTCTTATGTGCCACCCACTCCCTTTTAGCGCCTCTTTTATTCCACACACAAAAAGGCCACGGTAATTTGGTTTGGCATCCTATATAAGGTGTGGATAAGGAGAGAGAGTTCCAATCTAATGGGACTCTCGAATCCTATCTTAATTCTAATTCGATTCGAATCAAATTCGAATCTAAATTGAGTCAAACCCAATTAAGAATTAAGTCCAAATCCTATTGGATTAGAAACCAATAAATCAAATCCAATCAGATTAGATCAGATTTAATTCGATCTGTATTTGATTAAATCAAATAATTAGTAATAATTATAATTAAGTTTTCTATAACTTACTAACTCTTAGCAAGTTCTTCATGTAACTTTTACATATTAGTCCAATCATCAATCACATTGATAATTGGATCTTTTTACAATTCAAAATCATAATTCAACATTCTAATCAGTCAGGATCTCTTTTATGTGTGACCTCATAGATTCTATTCAATCTACTAGTGAGATATATTTTGATCTCCATCAAAATATCATTGAAACTTCTTTCAATGGATCGAAATAATTCTAACTCACCAACTAAGAATTATTGACCATCAAATAATTCTCGTTGGTCCTATAATCTGTCAGTGACGTCTATTAGCATGTAGTGGCAACCCAACAGAATAGAAGTAATAAACCTCTAGAAATAGTTATCGTGTGATTCAGTTCTTCTATTATGAGTCCTGATTAGATGGAGGTTATGAAAAACTCATTAAATCTCATCATCTGTTATATGTAAGATTGGCTTGACTCGAGTTCATTTGTAAATTTTGTGAAAACTCTTTTCAGTATTCATACTTCGGTCGAAGATTTTCTGAATTATCTCATAAATTGTATAGAATTTTTCTATTCTACTAAGATCGATAGATCCTATTTAGGTGCACACCTGTAGCCAACATACATCTCAAAGCTCCATATAGCTAGGAGATCGAGTTATGGTATAGTCAAACTACAGAACCTTATTGTGAACAGCTGAGGCACCGTAGATCAAAGAACCATTCAAACTACTATAGCATCGAGAAAGCTACTGATGAGTGAGTAGACATCCAAGTGACTTCTCATATTAGTCATGCTCGGTATTTTATTTCTAATAATCACCTACACTCTCGCTCCAATATCTCCACACTATAGACTCAAGACTCATCTATCTTAAGAAAGTGAATCGTGTACCAATCTAACCGGATCAATCACCATCTCCGAGATAATCTATCAATCAAAAGTAATTTGAGAGTTAACCATCAATGATACATACCTCAAATTTTTAACTCTTGAAAATATGTGTCATCATCTTATTAACTCTCTGGATGATTCATAGACACATATATTGACCCAAAAAATAAGTTTGATGATTACATAATATTGAAACATAAAAGGGGACTAATTAACGTCTTTGAAGCTCGGTTAAAAATATTTTTGTAGGAAGCAAACTCTTATGATATGCTTTGAAGTCATTTAGAAACACTTAGGAAGCTTTAGAATAAAAAAAATCAAGTTTGGATGGAAATTGAATGAGAAAGATTGAATGAAGGAATTCAAGCCGATTCCCATATGTTTTGAGTTGACTCTGACATAAACAGGTTGTGGCATACAGGACTAGCATGCTTTCAAGCTGACTTCAAAATATTTCAAGTCAACTCATGCTGAATCCAATCTGACTCTAAAATATTTTGAGCCGACTTGATTCACAAGACAGAGAGCTTTTTTTTATACACTGAGATCGAGCTGACTCCAAAATATTTCAAATCGACTCATGCTGAATTCGAGTTGACTCATAGACTGTTCGAGTCGACTCGACTATTTCTGATAACCATAACAGAATACACAGAATCTATTACAGAAGCATCCAAAAGTTGTTCAAACAGCTAGAATCTATCTCCAATATCCAAAAATAGATAGTTTTTGAATTCAAATTACTTTAAATGAAAAGAAGAGTTATTTTAATGAAGGAGAAGCCTAATTGACTATCAAGAACAGCATATTGAAGGAAAAGAGCCTAGTTTCAGTATTGAGTGATTTTAAGTGCATTTTTCACCTCCACATCAGAAAATCTGGATCTTTGAGAGGCTAATATTCAGGAAAAAAGTCTTCAATCTTGTGCCAAGCATTCAAGTGATATTCAAGCTGCATTCAAGATATTTTATTTGCTCTTTTGAGGAACTTTGTAATTTCTATTCTTGCTGAAATTTGCTGTAACAAATTTTAAGAGGTTAAAACTTGGGGAATAGATGTAATCCAAGCCTGAAAATTGGATTGTGAGCTTAGAAAAAGGTTTGTAAGATTATGGTTGGTGAGTCTGAAAAATTAATTAGATTTATTTGTGATCTTGACTAAAACAAATATAATATAATCAACAGATTATAGTAAAATTTCAAGTGGAGTTTGGGGAGCGGACATAGGTGCTTGGAGTGCACCGAACTATTCTAAAATCTCTTATATTTATATGGCTTGTTTATCTTTACTTGCTTTACTTATTATTTAGTATTTATTGATTTATTTCTACTGCTATTCACTGCATTTGCTGCACATTCACTATATTTCTTAGGTTATTTTGAAAACTAGCATATACTTGCTTAAATCTTTAAAATCCAATTCATCCCCTCTTGGGTTGTCTAACTGGGCAACAAGTGGTATCAAAGCTTGATTTTCAGTTAGTTTTGATTTAAAGATCAATGACAACTCATTTGGGAGTTTCACTTATTGAGAGACAATCTACTAGTTGACCACCTCTTTCAATGGGTCTAACTATACCTATTGAAAAGCACGCATGTGCATATTTATCCAAGTACTTGATTATGATTTATGGAGTATCATAATCAATGGCCCTCACACACCCATAGTCATTGTCACTGGCATTGCTTCTCTTAAGTCGGAGAGTGATTGGGATGAAGTGGATAAAAGATTGATCCAATTAGATGCTAAGACAATAAATGCCTTGTATTGTACTTTGGATGCGAATGAGTTTAACCATATCTCTACTTACAACTCAGCAAAAGAGATATGGGATAGACTCGAAATAATGTATGAAGATATAAGCCAAGTCAAAGAATCTAAAATTAATATGTTTGTGCACAAATATGAGTTATTTAGAATGGAATCGAATGAATCTATTGTTAATATGTTTACTCATTTTATGGATATTATAAATGGTCCTAAAAGTCTTAAAAATCATATTCTAACAATAAGCATATGAGAAAATTCTTAGGTGTTTGCCAAGATCATAGGAAGCTAAGATGACTGCCATCTAAGAAGCAAAAGACCTCAACATCCTACCCCTAAAAGAGCTACTTAGATCATTGATGACTTATGAGCTTGCAATGAAGCAACACAATGATGATGAAGTAAAAAGAAGAAACTATTGCCCTTAAATCTATGATAGAAGAAGAAGAGGATGATGACTCATCGAAAGAAGATATTGGTGATGAGGATATGGCATTAATTACTAGAAATTTAAAAAATTTGACAAGAAAAGGCAAAGCTATAAGAAGAAACTAATGGCCAAGGGAGAATCGAGCAAGGACAAGGACAAAAGAAGAGAGAATAAGCCCATTTGTTATGAATGCAAGAAAATCAGACATTTCAAAGCTGATTATCCAAACATTAAGAAGAACCTCAAGAAGATAAAGAAGAAAGCTATGGTTGCAATATGAAGTGATAGTGATGACTCTAGCATTGGTGATAAAAATTAGAATTTTGCTAACTTGTGTCTCATGGTATAAGAGGATGAGGTACAATCTGAATATATGCTGGACTTTACTTTTGATGAACTTTAAGATGCATTCCATGAATTGATGAATTTAAGAAAGTTAGTTTGAAAATAGAGATTTAAAACTGAAAAATCAAGCTTTGTTAAAAGAAAAGAAGAGATTTTACAAACAACAAGGCTTTAGTAGAAGAAAATGAATCACTAAAGAAGAATTAAAAAATATTAAATCTTTGGTTGAAAAATTTGCTTATAGTTCTAAAAACTTCATATGATTTTAAGTAATCAAAAGTAATTTTGATAGAATCGATCTTGGTTTTAATCCAAACAACAAACAAAAATTTTAAAATTTCTTTACAAGTTCATCTTCAAATGCTATTACAAATGTTACATATTTTTAATGTGGTAGAGTTGGATATAAAGCTCATTCCTGTAATTTAGAAATTGAATGATAAATTTGTTAGAAAAATTTGGATTCCAAAGGAAACCTTGGTTACTAATCCCAAAGGATTTAAAAAAATTTGGATACCTAAATCTACTATTTAACTATTTTGTAAGAGTGTCTTACAATCTATAGATTGAAAAAAGATGGTATCTTGATGGTGACTATTCAAGATATATGACAGATGATAAAAATTAGTTTATCACTCTTGATAGAAAAGAAGTAGTAACATTTGGCAATCATGAAAAGAAAGATTATTGGTATTGATAAAATATATATTACTCTCTCTACATTTATTGATAATATTTTATTAGTTGATGGATTGAAATATAATTTACTTTGCATAAGTCAATTATGTGATAAAGGATTTAAAGTTACTTTTGAATCTTCTTTATGCATTGTTTCTAGTCCTTTTGATGAAGGTATAAAATTCATTGGACATAGGTGTGATAATATCTACATGATTGATCTTGATGAGATTGTCATGAAGAGTGGTCAATGTCTTGTAGCAATGGATATCAAAATCAACAGATCTAGTTGGTTGGGGCATCATAGACTAGGACATGCATGCATGAATACTATTTCAAAATTGATTGTAAAAGATTTAGTTAAAAATTTACCAAAACTAAATTTTAAAAAGATCAAATTTGTGATGTATGTTAATATAAAAATAAATCAAGGGATATTTAAATTTAAAAATATGGTTTCAACTTTTAGATTCTTAAAATTAATTCACATGGACTTATTTGGACCTATTAGGACTACGAGCCTAGAGAAAAAAGATATGGACTTATGATTAGAGATGATTTTTTATGATTTATATGGGTTCTATTTTTAGCACATAAAGATAAAATTTTTTATGTATTTTAAAAATTTTATTGAAAAATTTTGAATGACAAGAGTTTAACAATTATTTGTATTCGAAGTGATCATGGTACTGAATTTAAAAATCAAAATTTTAAAAATTTTGCAATCAAAATGAAATTAAATATAATTTTTTGTACCAAGAACACCTCAATAAATAGAGTTGTTGAAGAAAAAAAAATCAAATTTTAGAAGAAATGGTCTATACCATGCTGTGTGAAGGGAGTCTCCCAAAGTACTTTTGGGCTGAAGTCATTAACACCGCATGTTACATTTTAAATCGAGCTTTAATTCTACTGATTTAAAAAAAATCCTCTATAAGCTTTGAAAAGATAGAAAATTTAATATTAGTTACTTTCATATTTTTGATTATCGATGTTTTATCTTGAATAATGATAAAGAAACTTAGGTAAATTTGATGCTAAATCGAATGAAAATATTTTTTAGGATATTCTTTATCTAGCAAAGCTTATAGAGTCTTCAACAAATATATTTTGATTATTAAAAAATCTATACACATTGTATTTGATGAAACTAATGATCTATCTTCGAAAAAGAAAGATTTTAATGATGATAATGCATGAATTACAAAAAAAATGATGAAAAAACTCAACTTGAGAGATAATGCAAATCGAAATAGAGAAAATGAAGCCAAAGTTGATGATTAAGAGAATAATCTTGATGAAAATATCAATAAAGAGCATGATGACTTATCCAAAGAGTGAAAGTTCATACGTAATCATCCAAAAGATCTTATCATAGGTGAACTTTCATAAGGGGTAAGAACAAGATCTACTTTTAAAGATATTCATGATCATCTTGCTTTTATTTCTCAAATTGAACCCAAATGCATAGAAGAAGATAAAAATGATGTAAATTGGACGCTTGCTATGCAAGAGGAGTTAATTCAATTTGAGATGTTTGAACCTTAGTTAGTAGGTCAATTGACCATCCAATAATAAGAATAAAATGAATATTTAAAATAAATTCGATAAAATGATAATATAATTAAAATAAATTAAATTAGTTGCAAAAGGATTTAATTAAGAAGAAGAAATAAATTTTCATAAAACTTATGCTCCTGTAGCTAGATTAGAAGCTATAAAAGTGTTACTTGCATTTGCTTGCTATATCGATTTCAAATTATATCAAATAGATGTTAAAAGTATTTTTTTAAATAGCTATATTGTTAAAGAAAGTTTTATAGAATAACCATCTGAATTTAAAAATCATGTTTTTCAAATCATGTTTTCAAATTTAACAAAGCTATATAGTTTGAAACAAGTACCAAGAGCATAGTATGATAGATTGAATAAATTTTGTTTAAAAAGATTTTATTAGAGATAGTGTAAATACTACTCTATTCTTAAAAAGAAGGAAACTGATTTGTTAATTATTAAAATATATGTGGATGACATTATTTTTGGAGTTACTAATGAAACTCTTTGCCAAGAATTTGCTAAGTTAATGCAGGAAGAATTTGAAATGAATATGATAGGAGAGCTAAATTTCTTTCTCGATCTTCAAATCAAAAAAATAAAAGAAGGAATATTCATCAACCAAGCTAAGTACATCAAGAAGATACTTAAAAAATCTAGGATGGAGAGTGTGAAAGTAATTGGAACACCCATGAGTGCTACATGCAAACTTAACAAAGATGAAAATGATTAAAATGTAGATCAAAAGCTTTATAGAGGTATAATTAGAATTTTATTTATTTTACTGCAAGTAGACCAGACATAATATTTAGTGCATGCATATATGCTAGATTTCAATCTAATCCTAAAGAGTTTCATATGCTTGCTGTTAAAGAAATTCTTAATATTTGATGGGTACTCAAAATTTAGGCTTATGATATTTTAAGTATTCTTCTATTGATTTAATTGGTTATTCTGATTCTGATTATGATAGATGTAAAATTGATAAAAGACTACTAGTAGTACATGCCAATTTCTTAGGTTGAACTTAATCTCTTGATTTAGTAAAAACAAAGTTTGGTAGTATTGTCCACGGTGAAAGTCGAGTAGTTGTAGTCGGAAGTTGCTGTGCTCAATTTTTTTGAATTAAGCAACAACTTAAAGATTATAGTATTAAACAAATAAAATTCTTATAAGATGTGATAATACAAGTGCTATAAATTTAACTAAAAATCTAATTCAGTACTCAAAAACTAAGCATATTGATATAAGATATCATTTTATTAGAGATTATGTGCAAACTAATGATATTGTGCTTGATTTTGTTTGCACTGATAATCAATTAGTGGATATTTTACTAAATCTTTAAAATAGGATAGATTTTATATGATTAGAGGAGAATTAGGAATATGTGATCTTTTTAAATCTTTGGTATCATTTGCATGCTTACTTACGATTATCCTTGTTGTATTTATAATGATATAATTTTGTGGTATCACTTTTATTATTGATGTTTTATGGTATTCTTATTTGACTCTTTTGTTAATGACAAAAGGGAGAGAAAAGTATTGAGTAAAAAAATTTGAGCAATAAATTGAGAGGGAGTATCTTGTTTTTGCATCTTGTATAACTAGAAGTTTCCAACATTACATTAAGGGAGAGATTAATCTATTCTAAATTTTTTATAAAATGAGAGAGAAAATTATTAAAGAGATGTTAGTTTTCTTAAATATTATGCAATATCTCATATTTGAATCTCAAATATTTGAATTTTCTATCTTATGATACTCTTATGATTTGCTAAAATTATAAGTTGTATATTATATTAGCTTGAGCTTTTATTTGTTTACTTTTATGCTCAATATTTTGTCATCATAAAAAAGGAAGGGATTGTTGACCTAAGGAATGATTTTACTGATTACATAATATTAAAATATAAAAGGAGACTAATATCTTTGAAGCTTGATTAAGAATATTTTTATAGGAAGTAAATTCTTGTGATATGCTTTGAAGTCATTTAGAAATACTTGAAAAGCTTTGGATCAAGAAAAATCAAGTTTGGATAGAAATTGAATGAGAAAAGCTGAATGGAGGAATTCGAATCGACTCCATATTCGAGTCGACTTTGGCACAAACAGGTTGTGGCACATGAGACTGATATGCTTTCGAACCGACTTCAAAATATTTCAAGTCAACTCATGCTGAATCTGAGTCGACTTCAAAATATTTTGAGCTGATTCAATTCACAGGATAGAGAGCTATTTTCTGCACATTGAGATCGAGCCGACTCCAAAATATTTTGAACCGACTCATGCTGAATTCATACCGACTCCTGGGCCGTTCGAGTCGACTCGACTGTTTTTGATAGCCATAATAGAATGCGTAGAATCTATTACAGAAGCATCCAAAATTGTTCAAATGGCTGGAATCCATCTCCAACATCCAGAAACGGCCAGTTTTTGAATTCAAATTACTTTAAATGGAAAGGAGAGTTATTTTAATGAAGGAGAAGCCTAATTGACTATCAAGTATAGCATATTGAAGGGAAAGAGCCTAACAGCATGGAGTGATTTTAAGAGTATTTTCCACCTCCACATCAGAAAATCTGGATTTCTGAGAGGCTAATATTCAGGAGAAAAGTCTTCAATCTCATGCCAAGTATTCAAGTGATCTTCAAACTACATTCAAAGTATTTATTTACTCTTTTGAGAGCTTTGTAATTTCTGTTCTTGCTGAAATCTACTGTAACAAGTTTCAAGAGGTTGAAACTTGGAGAATAAGTGTAATCCAAGACTAAAATTAGATTATGATTCTAAAAAAAGGTTTGTAAGGTTGTGCTTGATGAGCCTAAAAAATCAAATAGATTTATTTATGATCCCGACTAAAACAAATGCACTGTAATTAGTAGATTATAGTGAAAAATCTCAAGTGAAGCTTGGAGAGTGGATGTAGGTGCTTGGAGTGCACCGAACCACTATAAAATCTCTTATGTTTGTGTGGCTTACTTATCTTTACTTGCTTTACTTATTGTTTAGCATTTACTGATTTATTTTCGCTACTATTCACTGTATTTGTTGCGAATTCACTGCATCTTCTTAGGTTGTTTTGAAAAACCCGCACATACTTGTTTAAATCTTTGAAAATTCAATTCACCCCTCCTCTTGGGTTGTCTAATTGGGTAATAACATATACTACATGAATGGTAACTAACTACCCTCAATAATTAGGTCAAGTATAAAATTATATCTTAGAAAGAATTAATGTATCAGTCTGATTGACTTCTAGGACATCTAACACTCCAATCCAAACATCATGAAGGATACCCATAGAGTATCCATCTCCCACTAGCCATCTAATTTGGAGAAATACATCAGGAGCACGAGCACAGATCTCTCGCCATAAAAAGGAAGCAGTATGTCTAGGATGGACCTCATCCCAAGCAGGCCACAGGCCATACCTGACCATCATGATTGAGCTCCATAAAGAGTCCGAACTGAGTAGAAGCCATGCAGCATGCCTCGCGAGTAGGGCCTCCCATTTGATGGCTAAGGACTGGATACCCAATCTGCCCTCCTCAAAGACTGGCACACCACCTCCTAAGTAAGCAAATGGACACCTCCCCCTCCTCCTGATCAGGATCCCCAAAGAAAGCTCTAAAAAAACTACTCCAGTTTCACCACCAGGCCTCTAGGGAGAACCATATGTGAAAGTAGGTAAATGGGAATGGAGCTAAGAATAAACCTCACTAGGGTAACCCACCCCATCATGGATAGTACATGGCCTTGCCAACCTCAGCTATGCTTGGATCGTCCGCTCGACATCCACACACTCCACCTTTCTCAAACCTATGCCTGGTAACAGGGACGCCCAAATACTATAAGGTCTCACTGTACTCCCCTGATCACAAGAATATCCCTGATCGTAAGTCGCTGCTGGGCTGGCATCTTCGGACTAAACATTGCCACTGATTTAAGGAGGTTGACCTTCTGACTCGAAGCCATGCAGTAATCCTCCAAAATTCCATCATGTTTCGAATAAAAGCCCGACCGATCAATAAACAATCATCTATGAAGAGGAGCTGCGAGATCGACTGGGCACCAAATGTCGGCACATAGAGGTCTAAGGCCAGCCCTCGGGCGGCAGTGCGAATAGCTCGTTAGAAAGTGTCAGAATAAATAATGAAGAGATATGGGAACAAGAAACAACCTTACAATAGCCAACCATGGAGTAGAAGAAGTCTGAAGGTGTCCATTGAGCAGGCTGGCAAAGAAAGGACTTCGAATATAGGCCAAGATCTAGTTGATCCATGTGGGATGGAAGCCAAAGTCCATTAAGGCTCTTGTTGGGGATGTCTGGCCAAGACATCACCACCAAAGGATTTTTTCGATACCACTCGCATTGCAGATAGGAAGAAAGAAGAAAATAATACAGATACAATCAGGTACGTACAACAGCTCAAACACTGCCTCTATGGGGCATACAAGCTTCACTAAGAAAGAGAACACAAGTACAAGAGGAGAACAGTCACTCTCAACTCTTCATACACAATTCTCTCAACTAGAAGCTACCCTCACAAAAGTTCTCTCAAAATCCCCAAATAAGACCCTCTCACAGGCTTGCCAGTACTAGGGTCCTCGATGCCCCTGGATGCTTTCTGTAGAGCGAACCACTACATCGTACCTCTCCATAGCTGCTCTACCTGATGCTTTGCTCTGCCTTCGATCTCCTGTTGGTGCTCTGTAGGGTCTGCTCTATCCACTGCGCACACTTAAAGCTCTGTCAGACTCCTTCCAGTGGCTGCACGAGCCTCCCACGCATCGATGCCTCCACTTATGGTTCTCTGCCGCACTCTCTCTCCATGGTTTTGCTGCCCATAGGGTTCTTAAAGCCCTAAAACCCAATCTGATTGAAGAGCTACTTCTAATCAGACTCTAACAGGCCTTTGGCCATCCAATCCATGCCGCAAGCACTACTGCCTGTCCGATCATGCTTGATCAAGCATCCTATAGCCCGATCTCGTGTCCCAACCTCAACAGCCTCTCGATCAAGCCTCCCATCTTGCACAGTCGCTTGATCAAGCCTGAGATCACACCCAAGCCATCCAATCGTGCATCGATCCACATAATTTCCATGGACCATAAGAAATCAACCCGAAATGCCCTCCGATCCACCATACATCATGTGAAACACGGTGTGAAATGCTGTCAGTCCATGCACCATGTGTGGACCATGTGAAGAGATTGCGCGCTCGCTAGGCCTCACCTGCAGTCGGCCCATGCATGCCTGCATGCTGGGATGCATGCCCGTGGCCGGCCTGCACGTCCGCATGTGCTTGGGCTAGCCTGCAGACTGGCCTGGGTCGGGCCGCATACTGCAGGCCCACTTGGCCTACCTTCAGGCTGCATGTTATGGTTCCCACTGCTCCGCGCACTGTAGGCCCTATTGCTCCATACCTTCGAGCTCCTCGTGATGCGTTCTTTCAGCTGGGCTTCTCCGCATTTGAATTTTCTCTCTTGGAGGTCAAATTTGAAGTATTTTTTCAACAATCTCTACCTCGATTCGATATTCAGCCTCCATTTGACTTTAAGAGCTTTCGAATCTTCTTGCCCCATGCTCAGGGGCAAACGTTTGCTACTCATGGATAGGTAAACATGGAAGTTGAGCCAGATTGCTCGATCCCATCTCCATCACGTGCCGTGCATCTCCTAATTTGACACCCACTCGGGATAGCCTCCTGGCAATGTCGCATATCCTCCTCCCGAGTCTCCTATCCCGTGATCGATCTATCTCCATCTGGAGCTGTACCTCGTACTGGGCTTCCATTGGCAACCTCTATGTAGATGGTTCCTCCTTGTACAAGAGAGCATCAATCAACCGTCCACGATTGATCTCCATCTTAATTGAGCCTATCTTCTCCATCTTCAATCTTGACCACCACCGTTGCAACCTCGCATTGGTATCGCCTCGCTCTGATATCAATTGTTGGGGATATCTGACTAGGACACCACCACTGTAGGATCTTTTCGATACCACTCATGTTACAGATAGAAAGAAAGAAGAAATAATATAGACACAATCAGATATGTGGAAGAGCCCAAGCACTGCCTCCATGAGGTATGCAAGCTTCACTAGGAAAGAGAACATAAGTACAAGAGGAGAACATTCACTCTCAACTCTCTGTACACAACTCTCTCAATTAGAAGCTTCTCTCACAAAAGCTCTCTCAAAATCCCCTAAGGAGACCTTCTCACAGGTCTGTTAGTATCAGGATCCTCGATGCCTCTGGATGCTTTCTGTAGAGCGAACCACTACATCGTGCCTCTTTGCAGCTGCTCTGTTTGACGCTCTGCTCTTCCCTCGATCCCCTATTGATGCTCTGCATGTTGGAAAATAGGTAGTTCAAAGCATGTATTTTTAAATTTTATAGTGGAAGCAATAGATTAAACTATTTAATCTCTTACACATGCTTTAGATCAGATCTAAACTATCTTCCTAAGGATCTATGACATAAAATATTGCACAGAAAAAACTGATTGAACATAAAGACTGCATCGATCGTATCGATGTTCTGAATTAGATCAAACAGTTAGATCTGATCTAATGAGTTCAAAACCCATTATCTGATCGTGGGTCGATGATCACCACTATTGATGAACATGGTAGGAGGTCTTTCCTAATGTCGAACAGCCGCACGGTGTGTCCGACCTCTATAGGTGGTCCACTTGAAGCCTCGAACAGATCATCCTTCCCGAGAGTGCTAGCTTACGATGAAGGATCTGGATGGCTGATGGAGACTCCTTTCTTCAGATTAAATGGATATCTCTAGATCAGAAGATGGAACTTTTCAAGGAAGAGATGGTGTGGAAGAAGAAGAACAAAACTTCTTTATTTTCTCTCTCACAAAACTAGAACTAGGAAACCCTAGAAGTCCCACCCTAGATCTCACGCCCCAAAGAGGAACCTTCTTCCTCTTTTTCTCACGCACGAACGCCCACCCCTCTCTCTGGTTTTTCATGTCCCCTCTTTGAGGTTCTCTCACACTAATTTGATCTTATTTGGCACACAAAAAATCAGTCCTTCTTAAAGTGGCGTCCCATGAAGAGTTTGGATGATTTGGTTTAGGTTTAACAATTTATGAGCTTATCACGAATTCAAATCAGATTTAATTTTTTTTGAAGTAAAATTAATCCACATCTAAGAGACTCAGAAAGAGGTGTGACCAAGCTTAGATTGGCATAAAAAACCCACACAAAATTTTTTTTTTTATGCGTGAGAAAGAAGGCTAGTCGGTGGCTAGGTAGAGTCCCACAAAACTTGGACTCTTGGTTTAAGCTTGATTTCAAATCATATCGAACTCAAACTCAATCCAACAAAATTTCAATCTAAAGAAGATCAGAATAAGGCATCACACACCTTCTATGCATAAAAAATTTCATGCAAAAACTACTTTCATGCGTGAAGAAAAGATGGGCAAAGTAAAAGGTGGCGCAAGGGGTGTTCTCATCCCATTTGAATTCGAACTTGTGTTCTCATCTAATTAGATTCTGAATCCAACCAAATTAGGTTAGACTCAATTAAATTATCTAATCTAATTAGATAATAAATGATCTTGATTAAATCTTAATCAAATTAAAATTAATCGAGCTTGAATCAGAAATCGAACATCCTTAGCGATTAAGTCATCTCATAACCTATCGGGTCAAACCAAATTGAATCCAATTCAATTAGATTTAATCCAAACTTTAATGCTCAATTAGATTGAGTTAATTAGCAATCTAATCGTTAATCAATTTTTTATAATTCATCAATAATTAATAAATTAATTATTACAATTTTATACAAGATTAATCATCAATCGAATTGACGATTGAACTCTAGAACGATCCTCAATCATTGATCAGCCACATGATCAGTCGAAAATTTTTTTGAGTGTGATCCTATAGGTTTAAACCTAAACTGATAGTATAGGAATAAACTTTCTATACCAATTAAAGTGATCATCTAGTAATGGTATCCGACGTCTGGATAGGTCAAAAGATTGCAAAGCATTATTCATGAATCTATTGGCATATAGTTACCATATAAATCATTTCTTTGACCCTCATGCTCAAGGTGACCTGAAGTTTAACTGTCAACCTTAGATTAGTCAACCACATTGTGTCTCAACTTTTCAAATCTATCACATAGATTATCCTGACCAAGATTTTACTAAATTGAAACACACTGATACATTAACTCTTACTTATTCAGAGAGATCAATTCCATCTTGACTCACATACTAACTTCGCAAGTACTTAACTGCATCCAAAATCTTTCATTACTAAATTAAAATTTAGATAGTCCGACATCAAAGCACAATGAGTTGCTTGCAAATCACCATGGTGATCTCAGGTCAGAGGGATATTTATACCTATATTCTTCATGAACTTCTCTTGACAGCAGAGTGCTCAGTAGTTGGTCACGTTTAATAAGATGTACTTTTATATCTCACTTGTATACCATACTAATATTTTCACATTATTTGATTAGGAGGACAACCAACGCATATGACATACAATAATCTACACTCGATAAATACTATCATCCTAGTAATAGCATATTATTTGGTCGTAAACTTATTTTAAAGACTAAATGATATATCCTCCTATATTGATTAGGATAGTCCTAAGGACTTCATCACAATAATTAGAATTCATTAAGAAGATGTACACTACTTTGTGATGAAAAAGCTAAATAATAATTTTATTAATTTTATCAATTTATATATATTTACAAATTTAGTACAACCGTTAACAGACTGATAATTGACTTTGAGATATAATTTTTAACAACTCCCACTTCGTCTAAAGCTAATAGCACAGTATCGTATACCTATCTTCAGTTTATGGTCTTGAAACTCTTTGATACTGAGGGTTTTAGTAAATGGATCGATCAGGTTCTCTTTTCCATCGATCTTCTAAAGCTCGACGTCACCTTGATCTATGATCTTCCAGACCAAGTGAAGCGACGCAAAATATGCTTGGTGTGCTGATATAACTTCGATTCCTTCGCTTGAGCGATGACGCCAATGCTATCACAGTACAACAAAATAGGACCATCGAGGGAAGGTGCCACTCCAAGCTCGCTGATGAACTTTTATAACCACATAGCTTCTTTCGCAACATCGGATACCGCAATATATTCTACCTCATAAGTAGAGTCGGCCATGGTGTACTGCTTAAATTTTTTCAGAAGATTGCTCCACCATTCAGGGTATAGATATAATCCGACACGCTCATACTGTCGTCGTGATCTGACTGAAAACTGAAGTCTATAAACTTCATAAGTTTTAAGTCAGATTTTCTATAAATAAGTCACTGATCCTTAGTATTTCTCAAATACTTAAGGATGGTTTTTACAATCTTTCAGTAGTTCTCTCCTGGATCAGACTGATATCTGCTCACTACTCCTAGTGAGTATGCTACGTCTGATCTTGTATATGTCATAGCATATGTTGGGTATAAAATATCCTCAGCCGAAGTTTTCGGCAGATGGCATCTCTCCGGGCTTCTCCAACCACCGGATTTTCACAGTACCGACTGATTTCGGCGGACGAACACTTGCTACACCGCCCGAACCCTTCTGCATGAGTTCTTTCGATCATCTATCAAGCCACCTCAAATGCTCGTCAAGCTCCGCTACCGACTGACCTTCTACAGTGATCGGCACCAGACTGAACTCCCTTCAAGTTTTGTCTACGGCTGAACTTCCTCAATGACTGATTTCTACCGCTATCGAATTCCATCCGAATTTCTGCGGCGGTCGACCGCCTCTTCCGGGCTCCTACAGGATTCTCGGACCTCCGCTCCTTACTTTTGCTACAGCAATCAGCTATTCTCCTAATCCGAACTTTCTACAGTCAGGTTCGACTCCAATCCGAGCTACTCTGTGCTGTGTCGACGATCGAACTTCGCCAACAGCGGGTCTCTACTATCACCAGACTTCCTCCAGACTCCTACGGAAGCCGGTCCATCCTAGCCGAGCTCCTACGGGAGCAAGCAGATTCACCCGAACTCCTACTGGAGCCAGACTTCTTCTCTAAACTCCTGCTGCAGGTACACTTCACCCTGACTCCTACGGGAGCCAAACTCCTCCTAACTTTTATTGCAGGAGGATTCAGCCCAAACTCCTATGGGAGCCGGTCCATCTCAGTTGAGCTCCTACGGGAGCAAGCAGATTCACCCGAACTCCTACGGGAGCCGGACCACTGCCTCAAGTCTCTATTGCAGAAGGACCCGGACTCCTACGGGAGCTGGACTTCTTCTCAAAGTTCTTGCTACAGGTATATTTCACCAGGTCTCCCACGAGAGCCGAACTTCTCCTCTGAGTTCATATTGCAGGTAGACTTCATCCGGACTCCTACGGAAGCCGGTTTACTTCATCCGAACTCCTACGGGAGCCGAACTTCTTCTTCTAACCTTTATTGCGGAAGATTCAGCCCGAACTCCTATGGGAGCCGGACTCCTTTTTCAGATTTCTATTGCAGGCAGACATCGTCCAAACTCCCTCGAGGAGCGGTAAACTCCGAGCTCTCGTCAAGAGCGGATCACGTCGAACCTCTACCACAGACGGTCTACTCCGAGCTCCAACTACAAGTGGTCTACTTCGAGCAAACTCCATCCGAACCTCTACCGTAAGCAAATACCTTCTGAACTTCTGTCACAGGAGGATTTCAGCCGGGCTTCTTCAATAGGCTGTTCCCGTCCGGGTTTCTACAAAAGCCAAGCTCCAATCGAACTTCTATAATGGATAGACCCCCTCACCAGTCGGACGAACTCCTACAGCAGATAGGCTCTAGCAGCTGGACTCCCCAGCGACCAATTACTTCCGGCACCTTCCATAGCTCACCGACCGCCGACCTTCCACAGCGACCCTAAGACACCCGTC
>KE504830.1:28915-48879 GCA_000441515.1 Elaeis oleifera
ATATATATATATATATATATATATATATATATATATATTTGCACCAACTTCTGGGCATGGCTTGACAGTATGGAAAAATTTGTGCAACCAACATGTTGTATTGCCATTTACATTCTTTATGCTAGTGTGTTTCCCATGAAGCCTATTTTCTAGTAGTTTTGCGCTAATCATGCATGAAATTTTAATTGCAGAACTCCTCAAATTCCATTTATAAGCCAAAGCAGACAGAGAGTGTTTCCACTAGGGCAGAGGAAGATATGTCGGTGTCAATGAGAGATTTGGATCCTGCTTTCCACGGAGCAGGACAGAAAGCGTATCCTTTACCCTGTCAATTGTTTCATCATACAAAACTTCCACACTTAGCTTCTGATTCTCTGATTTTAGAACATTTATATATCGTATTATAATGTTTGCTTTGGATATGATGAACATTTCATGATTATTTACTCATATAATGTATAATGATACACCTAAAGTTGTAGATGTGATTAGATGTTTGTATCTTTTACCTTCTCCCAGCTCATAAAGTACAAAATTTTGAGTCCATATGAAGGAAGCAAGGGCATTCACATGACATTTTGTACAAGGTTATATACAACACCATTATTACCTCTTTTACATGCTTGCAGCATGGAGTTTGACCTCCTAAAGGTGCGCTTTACCATGGCGTTTGCCAATTTCAATAATTATCTGTGTTACTCTAACCTAATAGCACCAGATAAGTCACATTCAGATATCCCTGGGCATTTTGTTAACTTCCCTACGCCCTTTTTATCAAATGGCACATGTGCAAGTGACTCCTAGATAGAGCTCTGGAAGAATCAGGGTAATGTCTTGTAAAAGTTTACATGCATTTTGCCCATGAAACACTTCTTTGGGGTCCTCTTATCAATTGTTTCATCAGATCATGAAGTTCTTCTTTCATCTACAGTTGCATCTAGGATTGCTTAATATAAATCAAAAGTTTGTCTCTTATTTCTTCTCTCACAAGAATTGTCCTGAGTACTTGTATGATGAGTGGTTGACTATGTAGTTTTTTTGGAGAAATTTTTATTGGCGAACAAGCCATATGATCATTTCTTTGCCTCCAAGGTGGAGGACCGACTGTTCTATCTTCAGAGAAATTTGCTGCCATAAATAGTATATTAACAGGTCATTGTTGATGAGATTGGAGGTGGTGGTACTTTAGTTTTGGGAGGCAATATATTAGAATGCCAATACATAGTTTGTGGTGTAAATTAGTTTTTTTTTTTTCTTTCTTTCTTGCAGATTGCATTTTGCTTCAGACAGTGAGGATGACAAACAATGTGGGGAAGAGAGCTTCAGTTTGTAGCATGGTTTTAACAATGGAGAAAAAGTGCTGCAAGATAATACTAGAATAATTTAGAAATGAACTCAATATATGTGGAGTGTTGAGAACAAGACCATTCTTGAACATGAAGGAAACAATGGGGAAATGCTACAACTTATTAACTGTACAAGAAATTTTGAGAACTATTTTATCTACATGGTTGTTATGGATCTCTATTATGCAAATTTAGCTCAATATGCAAATCAATGCTTCACAAAGTTGAGAAAAAAATGAAACATAATTAGACATAGTATATTGGTGCTTCAAGATGAGAAGCTCTTTGTTCACGGGTGACGGAGAGATTACATTATGGAGAATGACCTACTAGTATACACCGTTCAAGTGATTGTTCCCAACAACCTGTACACACACACTACACTTTTTATCTCTTTCACTACATGAACTTTCCTGATCTATTACTATGAAGGAAATTATAGATGATGTACAATTCTTTCCTAATTTACTTTATTGTCAAGATTAACAGTTAATCAGGTGCTCTTTTTGTTAATGTTTTTAACAGCCTAGTTGAGTGTCATGGATCCCATAATATGGCAAAAATGTGAAGTAGTGCCTTTAATCAGGTCTGGGTGATAGGTTATTTGGTGTATCGATGGCTTCTGCAAACATAAGCACACACATCCATGCAACACATTTTCAAATATGATCTATTAATGTTTCATATTCTATTCCTAATAGCCTTATAAGTACCACCTAGTGCTTCTTGGGATGCATATTTAATTTCCTTGAGAAAACATAGAGGAATTGAGATATGGCGTATTGAGAATTTTCATCCAGTTGCTGTCCCAAAGTCCTCTCATGGGAAGTTTTTCACAGGGGATTCTTACATAATTCTTAAGGTATTGTCCTGGACTTCTAAAGTGCATGCATGAAGATATTCATGTGTCTTTAGCTGGTTGAACCCACGTTTTTTAGAATTATGAGCTCATAAAACTCTGCATAAAGGCTTATGTATTCACATCTTTGCTGCATGTTATAACTGCTTCGACTACTTTTAGACATTAGACTCTTTTCACCATACATTTACTTCTTTTGTACTCTTTTCAGCGTACAACAAAATGTTAAAAGTCTGACAGTACTTCATTGGTCTTCCTATTGAGATATGTAAAGTGCTTCGTTCTAGCTTTTAGGATGCTATAACCTTGGAGAACATTGATTTCGCCTCCTCCTAAGATTTTCTTTGAGATCCTTGATCTCATTCAATTATGCATGGTGATATTTTGGCACAATTTTCTTTTATAATCTTCATGAGATTTTATGATGTAATTAAATATATTTGACTACTATGACCATTGCATGATTTTGACCCTTCAGGCACAGAAAATGTTGGTGGTACTGTTATTAATGTCTATGCAACTGCACCACAACCTATTTGTCCTAGATATTACCAGAATCTGTAACAATGTAGTCTGAAAGCTGAATGTATCTATAAAGGCTGATCTGAATGGATCCAAAAAGCAGTTCTCTAAATCTTAGAAAATCACATAGAACTCTGAATAGAATAAGCAACATCGACTAGCCTTATTGAGCTTCTTACGGATTGAAAACCTGGAGATACTTTGGTTTTGACGCCCGATAGAAATCTCCCTTCATGTGTTCAGGCAGATGAGTTGATCCTCATGGATGAGACTCTCTTGAAACTACATCAAGAGATTCCCTGCTAGGATTCCTGATTTTGTGTGAGGCTTCACACCTGCATCTTGGGTGACATATGCAATTTCTACTTGCATAGGAGGATTTACTGTAATAGAACAATAAGCATCAATACCTCGATCCATATATGCACATTAAATATAGGCTCACAATGTAAGCATGCCTATAGATTCCCTTCTGTCGCTTTATTTTTTCTCATTAGATAGTTAAAAACTCAGACATGAGGTACTGGCTTTGTGATTATTGGCACTTACATTCAAGTCATGAGTGTCCATGATGGCTCAAATTAGTTTGAAAGCATCAATATTTGTTACAGCTACTGATATACATTTTATTTTGTGTGTTATCTCGATGGAATCACTTCTGTAAGTTAATTATCTCTGTTTTTACCTGTGGGTTATTTTGTCTAGGTTGGACATTCTTACAGCATATGACTTGAAATATTTAATTTCAAGAAAATGGTACTCATATCTTAATATGTGCCAGGAGTCTTGCATTGCATCAATTTTCTATTATGTATTTTCAGTATGCTAAATTATTGTGCTTAATACAGACAACTGCCTTAAAAAGTGGTGCTCTGCGTCATGATATCCATTACTGGCTTGGAAAAGATACAAGCCAGGTGAGCTGTGAAACCCTTTCTCTACTTATGTGCCAATCACTTACCTTTTGAAGGATATTTAGATGCTTCTGCCTGATGGTGATTACTGAATGTCAAACTAAAAAGGATGAAGCTGGCACTGCTGCCATCAAGACTGTGGAACTTGATGCAGCCCTTGGTGGACGTGCTGTTCAGTATCGTGAGGTACAGGGCCATGAAACTGAGAAGTTCCTGTCTTATTTTAAACCATGTATCATTCCACAACAGGGAGGGGTGGCATCTGGATTCAGGCATGCTGAAGTAAATGAACATGAGCATGAGACTCGTCTATATGTTTGCAAAGGAAACATGTTGTCCATGTAAAAGAGGCAAGTTTTATATGCATATATGAGCTTACCATAAGAAATATTTATTTTCAGGAGTTTTTGAGGTCTATGGTGGCATTGTCCATTATCTTCAGGTTCCTTTTGCGCGGTCATCCCTCAATCATGATGACATATTCATTCTGGATACCAAGTCTAAGATTTTTCAGTTTAGTGGATCCAACTCATCTATTCAAGAGAGGGCTAAAGCTCTTGAGGTTGTCCAATACATTAAAGATACCTATCATGATGGCAAGTGTGAGGTTGCTGCTGTAGGTAAGTCTACTTTGTTCTGAGACCTGCCTGGTGGCTGAATAATTGATGCAAAGTTAAAGTAAATCTAGTGTTTTATGATCGATAGATGATGGAAAGTTGATGGCTAATGCTGAGGCTGGAGAATTCTGGGGTTTCTTTGGTGGCTTTGCACCTCTTCCAAGAAGGGCAGCATCCGAGGATGGAAAAATGCAGAGGTCTTTTCTGCAAAGCTGCTTTGGTAAGCTATCTTTATAAGTTGCAATCAGATCAGAATGAATTTTCTATACAACATACACTATTTCTGAAATTTTCTCAGAAAGATGTGATCACTATCTTATGTGTTTTTCTCTCTAAGAGAAACCATTTGTCTGTTTTAAGTGTTGAGAATGGGCAGCCGGTGCCTATTGATGCTGATACATTGACAAGACAAATGCTACAGACAAATAAGTGTTACCTGCTGGATTGTGGTATCGAAGTTTATGTGTGGATGGGCAGAAATACATCTCTTGAGGAGAGGAAAAGTGCAAGCACTGTTGCAGAGGTAATAACCGATGCTTCCCTTTAAAAGGCTTTTCTGTCAGTCAGTTGTTTCAACGGCAAATTGATGTGCTCACATGTATATTTCCACACAGGATTTACTTCATGAACCTGACCGACCTAAAGCCCATGTAATCCGTGTTATTGAAGGATTTGAAACTGTCATGTTTCGATCAAAGTTTGATACATGGCCTCAGACAGCTAATGTGACAGTGTCTGAAGATGGCAGAGGCAAGGTTGCCGGTCAGTAAGAGTGGAAATCAAACCTTTCTGTTATTATTAGAAATATGGACCGTCTCTTTTCTGGTTAAAACATAAATGTATTTGCTGAGATTGTTTACTAATTGATGTTTGGTAGCACTTCTAAAACGCCAAGGATTGAATGTGAAGGGCCTTGTGAAGACTGATTCTGTCAAAGATGATGAACCTCAACCACATATTGATTGCACAGGCAATTTACGGGTACTGTAGTGATTTATAGCTACTTGAAATTGTTGTATATCTTACTCTTTTCTAATAGAGAGAAATGATTTCTGGATGCACTTAAAAAATGAGTTCAGATGTTAGCTTTTGTTTATGGCATCAATGAACAGGTTTGGCGTGTAAATGGCCAAGAAAGACCCCTCTTTCATCATCTGATCAGTCAAAATTTTATAGTGGAGATTGTTATATTTTCCAGTATTCATATCCTGGTGAAGATAGAGAGGAATATCTTATTGGCACTTGGTTTGGGAAGAAAAGCGTCGAGGTAAATTACCATCTTTGTCTATCTTTGTTTCGACAAGTAAGACCTAAAATAGCACCAGGAGTTGATGATGGATATGTTTCAGTTCCAAGGTTCATTCTGAACTCGTAGATATAAATGTCACAACCAAGAGCCATATTATTTCATCAGTCCATTAGTGCTCTCCAGTTACGGAGAAAAAACCTAAATATAACATATATCAGCCAAGCAGACTTATCTCAGCAGGTTTTGGAATCCTTTTCCTCTGTATGTGCACTTCAAAATGGTTCTGCTTTTCTGGGTTAAATCCCAGAATATGGTACTTCCCCCATATTCTCAACACAGACATACACAAGATCTGTTGCTGGGATTTTGTTTAGTTCAGACCTATGATTTATGATTGTACCTTTTTTGAAATAGTAATGCAGTTTACTATATGAAAACCTGCCTTGATGGGATGTTAGATTGCCAGGTTATAATCCTTTCATTCCTTAAATTATTATCCTCTCCATTACTTCCAAACTTCTCATGTTGATTTTTTATCTAGAAAAATTGCTAAAGGAAGAGCACTTATGATATAGTTAACAGTCCAATATTTTGTTCTGTCTATAATTAATTGGTTTCTCGTTGTTATAATGTTAATTCCAATTTTGCACACTGTTTTCTGATGTGTCTCTAAGCTGAAAACTTTAGTTCTCCAATTATGGTGCTGGCATTAACCATACTGGTTATAGTCTTGAACAAGTTTACTACCTTTCTTCTTTGCAATCAAATGTCCTGGGGTCCAGTAAATTTTTTGGAGGACACTGCTTTATTTGGAATTATGATGTTAAAGATATTAAACAAATTGACTGTGGGTATTGATTCTCTAAATTACTTGTATATTGAATATTCTATTGTTGAATGCAGGAAGAGAGGGCTGCAGCCATATCACTTGCTAAGAAGATGGTTGAATCTTTAAAATCACAGGCTGTTCAGGTATCTAGCTGGATTATTTAAAAAATATTGATGACATTGGCTGATATTATTTTATATATATATGATTCCTTTTGATTGTTTTCCAGTTTCATGTATTAAATTCAGTGGATTCATTATGCCTTTGCAGGCTCGTGTGTATGAAGGAAAGGAACCTATTCAGTTTCTTTCAATATTCCAGAGCTTCATCATGTATAAGGTTGGTATCTATCATCAAAATATTTCATGTGTGATGATACTTTTTCTCTTGTCATTGAAATTTTTTAGCGAGTCCATTGAAAGCTTTGATTTGCAACTTTGCAGGGTGGTGTTAGTTCTGGCCATAGGAATTTCATCACTGAAAATGACATTGCTGATGAGACGTATTCAGAAGATGGGCTTGCACTTTTCCGAGTTCAGGGTTCTGGACCTGACAATATGCAAGCAATTCAAGTTGATCCGGTAAATGTTACCTGAATTGGCTTACAAATTCTGTTGTGAATTAAAATGCTTGAACATTCTCAGTGAAGAACTCTTGGTGTTGATGTGGAGTTTGCAATATATCTCAAATGATTTCTAAAGAAATGAATGATAAAAGATACTGTGTAGGTTGGTGATTCTGTACCACTGATGGTAATACGTGATGGAGCTTTACCTTTTGGAATGTGGAGATAAAAATTTCGATGTCTTTAATAAGCTATACCTTTCTTTTGCCACTTCTTGTTGCATACTGCCCTTTACAAGTAGCAGCCTTGCAGATGATATTGTCATGATTAATCTCAACTGTTCAAATGAATATTGTGAATTAAGTTTTCTTCAGAAATAGAAGATACCAACATTTAATTATTTCCATCATAAAGAATGTTAGCTGATTCTCAGTTTTGGTTGGATCAGGTGGCGTCGTCTTTAAATTCATCTTATTGTTACATATTGCATAGTGGCAATACTGTTTTTACATGGTCTGGAAGTCTTACCACCTCTGAGGACCAAGAACTTGTTGAGAGACAGCTAGATATAATAAAGGTGTGAGAATTATCTTTAATTAGATTCTGAAAGGTTTCATGATGATTTACATGCTCTATAATCCATAGACTATGCACTTCAGATGCTTTTTTATTTACGTATGCTTTTATGTCGTATCATCATATACTTTTTTAGTGAAGCTACTACTGTCTATCCTGTAAAAAGACACCGGTATTTTTGATTTCTTCAAACATGACAAATTTTACATGCTTTGCTGTTACTGAATTTATTTCCTCTCTTTTTAGAATCATAGCCATTACTTTGAGTAGGTTCTGTCTCTTAGTTCGTACATAAAAAAGCTTCTCATGTTGTCAGGAGAATGATTTTCAAAATATGATGCTAACTCTTCAAATTTTCATGAGGTATTTTTCCTGCCTCATAAGTTCTTTCTTTAAAAGTGATGTTTAAGTGCTTTGGTAGAGGACCATGATAACCGCTGTCACTATAATCAACTTATAGAAAATTCATGCAGTATAAACCAAACGTACTGAGTGGTACAGAATAATGACCTAGTTATATCTGTTAACACATCATCACAGTTGATAACTCGATATTTATATGTACTGGATCATTTTATTTTGCTAGTATTGTTATAGGTCTCCAAAGGATGCAACAGGTCGGGTTCCTTTATTGTTTCAATTTTCAACCCTGGCAGACTGTGCGGACTGATTACTTCTCCTAGCCAGCTAGATTAATCAGTGATTAGTGTTAGCTAGATTCTTCTGCTGTGTGGAAACAGATCTATGTAATTGAGTCAGACGTTTCTATCTTCTGAGACTTCTCATAATAGATAATATCTGATGTAGGAAACGCTGCAACAGTAGAGTAGATTACAAGGGATAGAAAATGCCTATATGTCACCTTCTCAAAATTCTACTATTAAATTACAGTATACTTTTATGATTCACAAGTATTCCTTACATGGATGGATCCACAAGATCTGATTTCTTCACTTGCCTTCTCTGACAAATCACTGAATAGCATCAAACACTACATGCATCTGATTACATGCATTGTTGGCATGAAGATGAAGCTTGTGATTTTTACTTTAATTAGGTACTTTCATGTGTTCCTAGTGCTAAATCCTTATAAATTTTCACAGCCAAATGTTCAGTCTAAACCACAAAAGGAAGGGACAGAAACTGAACAATTTTGGGACTTACTAGGAGGCAAAAGTGAATATCTTAGTCAAAAGGTTGGAAAGGAACGAGAAAGTGATCCTCGCCTATTCTCTTGTGATTTCTCAAAAGGTACCTTGTCATAGTAAATTTCTGTCTTTTCTTTCTTGATATGTTCTCTTTTATGGGGAATTTTACTAATATGCTAATATGTTGTTTTATATTTTTCTGGACACTGCGGCGTGCAGGTGATTTAAAGGTGTGTGATAACTTTATCTGGAAGAAAGACTTCATTATCTTTTATCGATAACTTTATCTGACAATCTCTTATTTTCTTTATGTTGGTTTATCTTGGTTTTAACTGAAGCATTATGTACTTTCAGATTACAGAAATATACAGCTTCACTCAGGATGATTTGATGACTGAAGACATATTCATTCTGGACTGTCATTCAAACATCTTTGTTTGGGTCGGACAACAGGCAGATTCCAAGAGCAAGTTACAGGCTTTAAGTATAGGAGAGGTATGGAATAATATGCCTTTCCTAATAGCATAAACCCCATCCATCAGATTGTTTCTCTAAATATAATTTGTCGGTCTGGTTCCTTATTTTTTGTTTCTGTTCTTGCCAGAAATTTCTGGAACATGATTTCTTTTAGAAAAACTATCTCAAGAAACTCCAATATTTGTTGTTATGGAAGGGAGTGAGCCACCTTTCTTCACTCATTTCTTCACATGGGACTCTGCAAAATCAGCTGTAAGCGTTTGAGTTTAAATTAAGTAAATATCATTAATTGCAATTATTCTAACTGTATGAACCAACAATTTTTTTTCATGGCAAGTTTTCATCTTCAGTTCTTTAATGTATGTTCTAATGGATTGTTTTGAATATCCAGTTGCACTAATGTTTACTATAACAAGCAATGAACCATGAAGAACGTGGACTCCATGAAAACCTGCTTGGGCCTAGTTTAGAAGCCAAAATTCTTGAAACTTGGTTGACTATTGGTTTAAGTTCTGACAGATCTTTTGGTTGCAGATGCATGGAAATTCATTCCAGAGGAAGCTCACAATTTTGAAAAATGGAGTCACTCTGGTTGATGTAAGATAAAATCTGAAACTGTTTCAATCTCAAAGTTGCAGACTTAGATAATGATTGACTTTTCTTTCCTTTTAGATTTTTCTTCTTTTTTTTTACCTCTGAATTTGTGGAAGTCCTATAGACTAGCCTGTTAAGATATAATCAGAAATGAGAAGCTTATGCACAGTGCCAATGGCATGGACAAATGATCATATGTTCTTTCAATCCTTGTGTTTTCAGAGATGGTCTGGCTGTGATGTTATTCTTTTCTTGGTTTATAGTATACTGCATGATGTTCTTTTTCTCTTGAATTCTTTTCCTGCTAATAAGTGTGTTTTATCAATCATTTGGTGAACTGAGTTGATACCAAGATAGAGGGCCTTACTAATCAGCCTTGCAGAAGGAACTGTTGACTTGTAAGGTTCCAAAGAAAGCTTTGTATCTCTTTTTTGACAACCAAGATTCAGTCATTGAACTCAAACAGCGTGCAGAACCCGACTCAGGAATTTAACAAACTCCTGTAATGGTGGAAATTCAAGGAGTGCATAACTTTATTGTTTAATCAGCTAACCAACCTGCAACATAAGTCCTTTAGTTCAAGAGTAGATTTTTCTGTGTTTCACAGACCATACAAAACAAGTATATTAAGAATTTCATAAAATTTTGAGTCCTTACGCAGCGTGATATTCTTGTTTATCTAGAGAGATGCACTTTTCATTCTCATGTTTTTGGGCAACTCAACTTCTTATATATGTTCTTTTAGATCCTACATTCATTAGATGCTGATTGCATATGTACCATTTAGATTCAAATTTTTTGTTTTGCACAGATTTTATTTTTGGCACTCTTTTGGAGACTTTTAAGTGTTCCCTGCAGCCATTCGATCTTGTATTACCAAGTTGCACCAAAATTTTCTGTTTGACAACATATTGTTTCCATAAACAAAATCTTCCTTATAAATTGATATAAACAGATTGAAGAATCGGTCAACAAGGTAGAAAGAAAATGAGATATAAGCATCCACCCAATGGTTTGAACAGAATAAGGCATCTAGGGATCAATAGGATGTTTTAAACATTTTAAGTTAATTTTATTGGAATAAGATGCGAAGAGAGTCAAAGCTACATCTTAACCATGTGCAGTCTTTTTCTGAATCAGAAGAATGGCTTTCTTACTTTGCATGGTTGAGAATTAGTGTGTGCTCGTGTGTATAGCCTGCCCATGTCATTCAGGTTTGGGGAATGCATCAACTAAGTTCAGGTACCATGAAGAGGAGGCAATGTGCTTTATTGACAACATGCTAGAATTTGTAACCAAAAAAAAAAAGACAACATGCTAGAATTTTTTTCTCTCATCAATAATGTTAAGAAAGTGGAAAGCAATTATGACATAGGCAAACTTATATCACGTTTTGTAATGATGCTTGTTATGTACCAATAATTGTAACTTTGTTGTTTTTTGACCAGGCATCAACTTTATACCTCACACCAAACCCCATATGACTTCTGCAAGCTTCAATTGGGTTAAACATTACTCAAATGTCAGTCAAGGTTGAATACTAAATAACAGCTTCAAAGCACCACATGGCATCAAGCTTCACTCTTTTGTTATTTTTAAATGAAAATTTTGTGCATTTGCTTTGACAGTCATGACTTTAAGTGATGAACTTTAACTTTACTAGATGAAATGATAATATCAGCTCATTTCCATATACAAAATTGCATGGACTGTTTAAATTTGTTGATAGGTCATGTAACTTCTGCAATATTTCTCATTGTTGGCTGTTGTACATAGGACACAGCTTATGAAGGGAACTTGGCAGAAATCATGTGCTAACTGCTAAATATGGTTGGTTGCGTTTGCAGAAGCCCAAGCGCCGAATACCAACATATGGAGGAAGATCTAGTGTTCCAGACAAGTCTCAGCGCTCGAGAAGCATGTCTTTCAGTCCTGACAGAGTACGGGTAAGAGGAAGATCTCCGGCTTTTAATGCATTAGCTGCTGCCTTCGAGAATCCAAATCCTAGGAATCTTTCAACCCTCCTCCAGCTGTTACAAGACTCTATCCAAAGTCTGTGACACCAGATTCTGCAAAAGTAGGTTCCAGGTCAGCAGCGATTGCTGCTTTGACTGCTACTTTTGAACCACCAAGTATGACACCATCCAAGTCATCAAAAGGTAGTTGTCTTCATATTTATTGAATTCACAAGAATGTTTTTTAACAAGGAATACAACCTTGCATCCTTGCATCTTTTGGGTCAAAGGGAGCTCAGAGGACAAAGCAAAATCCGAGGAGAATTTCAATGACAGACCCACTTCTGTGAGTAGTAGAATTGAATCCGTCACCATTCAAGAAGATGTGAAGGAGGGTGAAGCTGAAGATGATGAAGGGCTTCCTGTGTTTCCTTATGAATGGCTTAAAACATCATCCACTGATCCTGTTTCAGAAATTGATGTAACCAAGAGAGAGGTAAAGAATCAAACAATTTGTTCACATGCCAACACTTCCTTTTGATGTCTGAATTTCTTATTCTGTGCGATTTTCAGGCTTATTTATCTTCAGCAGAGTTCAGAGAGAAATTTGGCATGACAAAGGATGCTTTCTACAAGCTACCCAAGTGGAAGCAGAATAAGTTAAAATGGCAGTTGATTTGTTTTAAGTGCCTTTTTTCCTCTTTGTACCTGTCCTCAGAGATGGATAAGGCATGCTTGCAGTTCTGTACGAAACTATGAACACCTTTCCATTCTTTTTCCTTTTGATTCTATTATCACATTTATTTAGGTGGTTGCATCTTGCTGCAGAGGGCCTCATGATTAAGCATGAAGGGACATCATCAAATCACCAATGCTTCTTATCTGCACCTAAGAGTTCATGCCATCAGCTACTCAAGTTTCACATTTTTCCTGCTTCCATGTTAGGATGTCCAATTTTGTTTTTAACAGTTATTCAGTATTCATTATGGTCACAGGTTGTCAGAGAGCTAGCATTTTTTAATATATAAGTTAGCAATTGTTTCAAGCAGAAAGGTAAAACGTATCCCGGAGTTTGAAAGATTGAATCATGTAATTGAGGAAATGAATAGCATGCACAGCTGTGTAAAATATAATTAACCTGGGATGCAGACTTGTATCTTGGCTGTTCAATAATAAAATACTATTTGTCATGTGCTTTGCAGCTTAGGCAAATCTAACTATCAGAATCAACAACTTTGAGCGTCCAAGGAATTTGACCTCAGTTTGGTTATTATATTTGCTTTCTATCGTGTTTATTCTATCGCAACACGTGCAGAAGTCAAACCTTGCCCTATTTTTCTTGAAAGTTTTGCCATGTAAAAACTGTTGCAGGTTTGTGATCTTTGGCAGCGAGAGGCCCTCGGAGATACATACGACAACGTGGTCGGTGAACGTTGCTACTTCTTTTTTTTTTTTTAGTTTTTAATGCAATAGTCATTTGGTTTCTGTGTTGTTTTTAATACAAGTCAAGGTGGTTTTTTATGTTGTTTTTAATGCAAGTAAAGGTGGTTCAGTTAGTGAATACACAAACATGTGTGCTGAGATCTGCGTCTAACTTGGCTCCTCCACTTCTACCATATCAATTTATTGTTTTTAGCTGTACCATTTGTTCATCTTCTCGATGGAAGATAACTTGTACATCTATTGTCACTAAATCATTCATAAGATGGCCAGGGTCATTTATTTATTTATTTATTTATCTATTTAGCCACATTCACTTGGCAATGAGTAGAGACAAAAGTCCAAGCCTGTATCAGCTGTCACACTCTAGTATCTCTTGAAAAGTATAGCATTGGAACTTTTACATGAGAAGCTACGAATTATATAATAGAATGCATAAATGATTATAAGACGTGCTACGAATTAATTTATTCCTTCTTCACATGCTCGTTCTTTATATTATAAGTATGCGCATTTTTCTTTGTTGTTTGTAACCATATTTCCGATCAGCCACGCACCAGGAGTCAGGAGTCTTCGCCACCAACCAATAACATGGATTAAAAGGATGGAAAGAAGATAAGTTAGGTTATGCCTCTCCTCTTTCTCTTCCTCTTTTCTTTCTTTTTTTTTTTTGGTGGGAGGGGAGGACGATGGCAAGGCCATTCCCATCATTTTAAAGAAATAATAATAAGAGAATCAATTGACATTGATTTTGTCAGGAGTAACGTCTTGAGATTGTCCATCCTGAACTTTAATGTTCTCACCTGCGGCCATAGGAGAAGAGAAACCAAACTTAATGCAGACTCCCAAACAAGGCCTCAACAACCCATTAGAGATTATCTTGTCACTTGGCTTATTCGAGTTGCATTTATTTTCCATGTCAAACATATGATTATTTGTCAGTACAACAGTAGCAAAATCCTCTCTTGAGGATTTCAGTGCATAACAAACTCAGAACACTGCAGCATTGAATTAATCATAGTAAAACCACAACCATATGATCATGTTTCTGTTGAGAGAGAGTGACATCCAAAAGTCTGTATATTTTCTAGGCTTTGCCAGGGTTCAACCCCATCTCTTTCCTGGTCTTGCCCACAAACAAATCCTTGGACTTAATCATACCAGGTAAGCACCCAATGGCTGTCATGAATGGCAACTGTGCCACGGCTTCTTCCTTCCCAATGAACAATTGCCATAGCAGAAGAAGGCTTGTAAGTTACCAGCTTGTTCTCTCCTGCTCCCTTGATCAACTGCTTCAGGTTCTTGACAACCACCATGGCATGCTTCTGTGCAAGGAATCCTTGTTTATTCCTGCCATAAACAAAACTCAAATTAGATGGAATTACAGGAACAAAAACAGTTGCATGCAGTCTCACGAAGGGAAAATTTGCCAGGTCAGGGATTAAAGTTGCAGAGTAAATTATCTCAGCATCTTTTGCCACAGTAGAGTTTTGCTAAGCAGAAATAAGTGAGACTAAATACTGGTAAGTAATAGGATAGTTGTTAGATTGCAAATATGATGCAACCACAGTGTTTGGTTCCACTATTTGGTCAACAAAAATTAATAATTCTGTTTTTCAATGGAATGTTCAATCATTACAGTAAAGCATATTCAGACAGGGTCATTTGGTCTGTCTATGCCATTTTCTATGCCTGTTATGCAGTGGACATGTAAGACAAAGGAAAGATCAATGATTTTCTCTCAGATAAAGCCATGATCCAGAGAGGGTCTTCTAGGATCCATAACAGGGAGGACACAAATTAAGCTGAAGCCTAAGTGCAAATTCAGTATAAACTTGATCTCAACATCCATTTCATTGCAAGTTGTAACTCCTCTTTATAAACTATAGAAAAACTGCTGAAAGAGAACATTATGATAGAACAACCCGCTCAGCTCTGTTGTGTAACAAAATCCATAGGTCTAATGTTTAACAGGATGGCATATTACAAAGACATGGAGATATTGTCAGGATCAGAAATGTACTATATCAAATAGATGTGTGTGGTTTTCCAGGCCTTTCATAGAAAATTTAAATCCTGCAATGAAATCCAGACATAATTTGCATATCAAGCTACAATTTTAGCGACTTTCAAAGTGCAGATGATTCTATCAGCAATAATAAGACATGCTTGGCAGAAAGAAAAAGCCAGACTTACCGGAACATCGGTGATGTCGCCGATGGCAAATATATTCTTATGGCCTCTGACCCTCAGATTTTCATCGACCATCACTCTTCCTTTCGGTCCAAACTATCCTTTAATACAGACTCCTGAAGCCATGATGAGCCAAGTGGCTTTGCCACACAACAAAATGGCAATCAGCTCTGATCTTTTCTCCAGAAGATGTTGTGTACAGTCCATCTGCCTCTGATATTGAGTCTAAATCAATTGACTGCCCAAAGCACTTCCACATTCTTTGATGTCAACCAGTCCATTGCCTTTTTGGAAGCTTTTGGTCCTATAAATTCAAGCAACCTTGATCCTTTGTGGACCAGAGTCACCTTTTTATCTGGATAGTCAACTGCAATTTCTCCAGCAAGTTCAACGCCAGTTGGACCACCACCAATGATTAGAACAGATTGTGAAGATTTTATCTTCTGGCTGGCTGAATATAGAAAATGTTGCAGTCATCAATAAGTGAGATTAATCGCCTTTCCTACAAATGTTGGACTAGAGTATGAATTATACAGTAATGTCACAATCTACAGAGAATAACTTGGGTTAAGTCTTATGGAAGTCAGTTCAAGAAACATGCTGCATGACGAGACTTAAAAAGAAGACAAGATGGTGTATGAGACTTGTCAGTTATAGGTTCTTCCCCCCAACTTTAAGACATAAGTTGCTGTGTTGCTAGGAAACATGCTTAGATGCAGGTGCAAGACGTAAATGAATAGAAAAGGTTGGATGGAGTCTTAAGTGTGAGTACTTAGTAATGTCATGGGTTAGCTTTATTTTTGGACTTTCTATTATAATTTATAAATAAGGTGAGAGGTTCAGTTAACCCTTCCAAGGCAACAACTTTATGGTGAACAATCCTAGGATTACACACTTGGAATATGTGGGAAGACAGATATAAACCTTTTGAGCCATTATAATGCTTATCATCAAGATGAAAAAATGTAGATCATTTCTTGTTTCTCTGACATCAGATTTCTTCAAGTAGCTTGAAAATGTCAGATGCTGCAAATTAATCAGCCACATTTGTTCTTCTGACTCCCTCCCAACAAACATCTCCTTTGGCTTTCAGGGTTTGTGCCATGCAGAATTCAGAGAAAGTGAATCTAGTCTTTGGCAGTTTCATTTTGTCATTTTCTGATGGCTGAAACCATATTAAAGATACTCGTTTTATTTCCACATTAAACACTTGAAATGTTTAAAGGCATCAAAATAATTGGTTGTGAAATATGTGCACGTGGATTGTCCAACCAATTAATGACATGAGTTCCATAAGGTTTAGTGAAACTACCAGGTAAGTAGCAGTAACTAGCATCCTATTGGATATAATTCATCCTACAACTTGCATCACATAACAAAAGCCCTGGTAATTAGTGTCTATATAGCACATGCAATATCAGTGCATCCAAAAAAAATGTATGGTTGAACAGAGAGAAAATGGATAAATAAATGAAGACAAGTGTTTAATACAGTTGTGAATCTGTAGGTTAATTTAATAAAGAATCAAGAAATTCATAGTCATCACAAAATAAAGCACAATACTCAGCTTAAATAAAACAAGAAAGATTCAACAGTTATATCTAATTGATAATGGGGAAAAGTCAAATAACCTATCTACAGATTATTGATAATATGAACAAATTATTGATGGGGTTTGAGATAATGCACATACTATAAAAATGTTTCATCCAGCTATTTGCAACCAAATCCCATGAATTAGCAACTTTGCTTAGTTGATTTGCAGTTAAACAAGAACATCACATGCTATCCCTACTTATATGGAAAAAATATAAGTAAATAGTTGCTAGCAGTTAATACTGATAAAGGAAAATTCAATTAAAAGCAAGAGCTTTGGAAGTTTCAACATCACAGAGAATGATGTATAAAATAGTTCTCAAACAAACAGGACCAGGATATAACAATGTAAATTGTGAAGCATGCCCCATGTAAAATGAAATGCCCAATCAGAAGTGTCCTCACATAGACCATTTTGAATATATACAAGAATGTTAGGAAAGTTCTCTTTCTACATGCCTTGTTGAAACTGTTCAAGCCTATCCTTTCGGTCTCTCGGAGAAGAATTTGCATGACCTGTAGCTATGACAAGATAATCGTATGCAGTGGAGTGGCCATCAGTTGTCAACACATTTGCTTCAGTAACATCAATTGCAGAGGATGTAATAATTCTCCCATTGCTAAGGTAATCAGTATGGTTAATTACTGATCTGTCTGCAAATGATGGCTCAATCATTGATCTCAGTTCTGCCCAGGTGATCTCAAAATATTCCTTCCTAATCAGAAGAAGAAAAGGCATATTAAAGAATGAACACAACAATACTAAGTTGGTCGAATATGATATTCCTAAGGTCTACTCTCTGCAATTAATAAACAGTAGATTTGAAAACAAAAAAAACGACAACTCACAGGCAATATCAATTTAACTTTTAAGGCATCACCATTTTGGAAAATGATATGAGCACATGATACCTTGGCACAACACTGATTTTGCATTTCACCAGTTATGATAACATCAACATCTTGCATTGGCCTTTAGAATTCCTAAGAAAGGGGTATCATAGGTGAGATATTAAGTGCAATGGTCAGCAAAATGGCTTAAACTTTTCATGGCAGTTCAAACTCTCCAAAATCTAAAGTTTATGAATCTCCCATGTTCCTCATTTGAGAAAAAGATGAAAAACTGAATTCCCAAATGAACCATCTAAACATAAAGAACTAGTCTTACACCAACAATGCAGGGAAATTGATGTGATCTGCCATTGTTTCCTATTACTATCCAAGGCAAAGTTTTTTAAAATATGAAGGTTCTTCAAATTATGTCCACAAAATCTCAGTTCAAGTACTCTTTGGTCTTGTGTCAAAAAAAAAACAAAAAAAGTGTTATTTGGTCGTCTTGTTGATACTTTAATCTATGTTCAGTTCCCTGATTCACCATCATTTACTTTGGCTACATTAGGTTTATGGAAACCACCTCAACAGTTGTCTCTCACTTATTTATCTTTAGATAATGCTTATAACCTTGCAAGCAAGGAATGACATACCGGTTGGTACCGGTGCATACAAACTGTACGTGTTACAGCAAGCACAAAATAGGGCACACACAGATTCGTACAATCACACAGAATAGAGAAGAGAAGAAAATAGACACAGAATTTACGTGGTTCGGCTGAAAAGCCTACGTCCATGGACAAGACATGAGAGAACAATTCCACTACGATGAAAAGAGAGATACAATCACTCAGAACTCTCCAAACCCTAGTCACAATTTGATTTTCCAAACCTCTCACACAAAACTGTCGAGATTGGCAGAAAGTACAATATTTATACTGGTCCGTATCAAAAAATTTCATTCAGATAGCAACGCGGGCTTTTCGAATCAGGTCATAGTTCGAGCCCATAAAAAATATCCAAAATTCAAGCCACATTAACAGTACGGTACCATAGCAATACCGAACTGATATATGCAGTACAAGAGGTATGTTGAATGTCAATACAGCCAACAGGCCCCCATACCAGGATAGTAGATTGACACCAGTATTGGTTGCGGTACCGAGATGGCATACCTTGCTTGGCACCTTTAGTTTTATCATCTATCACATGTTATACCATCTGGCATTTTAATTAAATGATAAACCATGTACAGTGATAGATCAGTATAAACTTACATTTAACCAATATAAGATATGAGAAAATTTTAATATTTAGATGGTGCGTGTCCACTTCATCAACCTGCTTTCATCTTATTGAAATCAATCTTTTCATATTCCCACGAGTTAAATCCAAGCTACCAAAGATTATATACATGAAGAATCCCCTTGACCCTTTAAGTACATGGTCACCGGCTGCCATATTCTCAATAAAATCACGGGACTCCTGTTTGACATTTTCCAATGTTTGTTCTCCAAAAATTCCTCTAATAATTTTTACATCAATAATAGTCGATATACACTCCTCAATTTTTCACGGAGAAGACTTCAAAATTCCATTTGCTGCTCAGTTCCCTCATTGTCAAGTTTTGCAGATTTTATAAACGTTTTATCCATTATTTTTTTCACCCGAGTGTGAGAACGTGGGAGTGCAAAAGTGAATTAAGAGAACTTCAGCACAGAAGCTCTGCATTGAAAGCGTAGAGGAAACAGAGTATATGATCGATCCACAACCAGTCTAACAATTAAAAAAGAATCAAGATGACGTCTTTACGCAAGCAAAAGATAAACCACGCCCAAATTCCCCATAAAACTAGATTTTCCCATCAAAACCACACCATCCATCCTCGCACCTCTCTTCTCCAGATCGAACACCAAAAAAAAGGACAACCAAAATTATGAAGGAAGCCATCATATTGATCGATCGAGGTCGAAAAAGAAGGAAGAAAACATACGGGTCGATGAGGACTACATCGGCGTCGAACTGCATGTGCTTGGCGAGGAGCGCGCCGGCGACTCCTCCGCCCACCACCACCACCCTGTTGATCTTGGAGGTCCCTTGCGCTTCTGCCATGCCGACGCGGCGCTATTTCGAGCTGGCCTCGCTCGCACGCCTTCTTTATTTATTCCCGTGGAGCGCGATCCATCCAAAATGTCCCCTTTTTTTTCTTTTATTTATTTATTTTTTTTTTTCTTTTGGTTACTAAGGTAAAAC
>KE504830.1:49533-70173 GCA_000441515.1 Elaeis oleifera
TTTTTTTTTTTTTTTTTTAATTTTTTTATTTGATACAAGAAAACCTAGAGTGGGGGTGGGGACCAGCGTAGCAATTTTTTTTATTTTTTTTTGATATAAAAAAATAGAGGGAGGAGAGGTGACGAGCGTAGCAACCCTTCCCCTTCATGACGTGATCTGAGAGCCCTCCATCCTGTTGGGGGAATATCCGATTCAGAGGTGATAATGGGAATCAAAATGTCTCTATTTAGCAGAAAAATCAATGCTGTTTTTGATATTCCGTTCCGCATGTGGTACGATGCTCACATAAAATTGATTGAGGTTGGAAGGGACATCTTGCTCGCTTGCACATAGGCATGGTAACACATAAATATTTTTCAAATTTATTTTATATTCAAATCTATTCAACTATACATAAAATTTGAACATCCAACAATTATAAATATGAATAGACAGCTTTCTAATCCACATCCAAACACCTGTTCTCAATTATAGCCATTCAAATTTGAGCCAATTACACTTCAAAATTTATAAAGTTTAACTGGTTATTAAAGCTTCATTTCTACTATAACATGGCCAGCTGTCTATCTAGATCTATTAACGGAGTGAGAAGAAAACCAAAATGCTTTAGATTCAAAGAGACCATCCTTGCTGCCTTTGTCTGAGGTGATAGCGAGGTGCTTACACTGGAAAGTAAAGCTAGGGAGGTTGAAAGAGATGGCTATGCACAAGCAAGTGACGCAAGAACCCTAATTGAACTCTTTAGAAGCAATCGAGAAATGCAAATAAATCTAGCAACCTAATGAAGCAAAAGTAGTTGGATTCGAGTATGGTACCAATTCGTTTAACCTAACTTGACCTAGTGATGTTAAACAGGTTAGACAGATTATGATTTTGAAATATGAATATGATCCACTTAACAAACAGGTCAAGATGAATCAACTTATTTACAACCCGAATAAGTTTAGCTCAAACTCAAACCTATCTTTTATAAGTCGGATACATATTAGGTCATTATTTATTCTCTCTACTCATCTAATAAATCATAAGATAGTGTTTGCATAGAAGCTAATACGAGGAAGCAAGTATTTTTGATTTGATGGGATGAATTATGACTTGATGATTGATATCATAAACTATCATTTATCGTGCTCGGATAATAAGTAATGATTCGGTGGTGAACAGCTGTGGGACCAACCTGAGTTGGTGTGGTGGTCGTTTGCAACCTAATGGATCTTTTTTATATGTTAAATTTGATAAAAAGGTTTGATACTGGTTCAAGCATAAGATCATGGGATATATGCAGCATCTGATTTTTTATTGTTAGTGGGAAGAGTGGTTGTTGGCCAGCTTGACACCAAAGTTTAATTGTTTAAAAGATGCTGCTCTCACCATTTCTTGGAGGTCTGTTTTCCATGTATGGTAGATTTTTTGTAGTAACAGTTATTTAGCTAAAACTAAAGAATTAGTTTTTGCACAATGATTAAATCGCTTCATTATGATTTGGAGGTCATAAGCTCCAAACATAGAAGCAACTTGTCAACACATGGATATAAAATTCTGCACATCTGATCTTTCGTAGATTCTGAAATGACGAGAGCCTTATGCACTAGACTATTCTTTTTTATTAATTGTTTAGTCAGAACTATACTACTTTCAACCATATAAACCAACGTGCATGTATTTTGCATTCTTTCTATAGCTCATACACATTCTCAAATATCTCATGTCAACAACATTAGGTGGGTTTTACTCTAAAAGCAGAAACTATGGCTTATATGTGATTAGGGTGTTCATACCATACTATATAACTACTAAAACATATTTTCTAGAACATTAGGTGCTACCTACAATTACAAGGGATATCCATTGAGATTTAAAGCCAGCTCACCACAATAACATAGGAGCTATTCATCATGCAGAATCCAAGAAACTTCATACACACACACACACACATACACACACATATATATGTATATTAAAAGATAGTATCTCAAAGAAAGGACACTTGTAAAACATGCCATGCATAGGTTGGTGACATGATAAAAATGGTGGCAATCTTATTCTGCCATAATTCACCAGCATCGCCAAATAATATTATCACCAAATTCCATTCTTTCATCACGCATAGGTTGGTCACATGATGAAATATAAGATTATTCACTAATTATTCAAAAGCAATCATGGACAAAGACAAAATTACAAGCATGCCATCCACTTTTCATGTTCTTGTGAGTGCTTTCATTATATAAAATTATTCTTTTAGAAACAATGAAAAGAAATGGGTTTATTATCACTTAAGATCCATGTTACCTGCAGAGATGTCTATCCTGGATCTTCCAACTTGTTGTGGAATGGGTTGCACATATGTTAAATACTAGATGTATATGCTCATCCAATTAATTAAGTTACACATGCATTGTTAAATTTTCAGTTCAGATTCACATTAATTATGTTGGAATAAGAGACATCACATGGATAATTTGTTGTTTTAGAGATAGGATGAAATTTTTTTTTTTTGTAAAGAAAAGAAAATGTGGTGGCAATGTGGCCATCAAGTCATACTCCCAAGTGGATAGAAATGACAACAAGCTTAGCCTATGCTGGGTGACAACTAGCTACATTTTATTGAGAAGCCTCACACAACTGATGTATAACTTTTTTACTTATTCTCCAAGTATTTGTCAATGCTGTAACAAATAATAGATGTTAATAAGCACAATAAAAAGAATTGCACATGATCCATATATTCTTGAAATTCTTGTATTATTTAGGCAATAGCATTGCTCACTTGGAACAAATATGCCACACTAACATCAACTATCACAAACAATTCAAAATATGAGAGCAGCCCACTATGTGCACTATATTGGTGAACCATTACAAAAATGAGCGGCTGTGATCGATTACCGGTGTGTGGGATATAATTTCTGCTGCTTAGGGGTGAAGAACCGCATGGCTGTCTCTCAAAGCAATACTTTGGAACCGTAAACCTGATTCTTTAGGATTGTTAGTGAGGGTTGGTGTCGGTTTACCTGTGCTTTTGCCGGTTATAGACGCTTACCCTCCCATAATTAGCTTGAAACCATAACAACTGCCTTTAGTTTTGACCTGGTCCATTCCTCCCCACTTTAGAACATGGGGGGCTGGCTGATCACCCGCCTTTCCCTCTCCTCTCTCGCACCCCCTTCTCAAAAGCCTGGAATCCCACTGCACAAAAATGAGACGAGCCTTCTCTGTCTCCATCTTTCACACCCCTCATCCCTTCTCCATCTAAAACACTCTTCGGGCAAGAGGAGAGACATCATCTTGATTTTGTTGTTGAGAGTGATATTGATATCAAGGTAACTTGTTCCTCACCCCAACTTCCTAAATTCATTCAACTTCTCTTTCCCTCATCTCTAATGGTTTTTTTTTTGGTGGTGGGGTGGGGGTGATTTGTTCATCAATGCATGTAAATCTTCAGTAAGTGCCATGGGATCCTCTAGTCTTTCTAGTATTGCATGCAGGAATTTGCTCAGAATTCCCTTTCCTCCTCTTTCTGGTATAATATTGTTGTTGTATTTTAATTTTTTGGAGAAAATGAAAGATCCTGAAATTGAATATAACTACTGAGTTCTGGAGGGTTTGATGCTCATTTAGCTCGAATTTTGGATCCCAATTTGGCTTGTTAATGATCTTCACATAACTAGGAGATTTTACTCTAGGTCAAGCACATGAACAATGTTTATTCTCCCAGCAAACAATGAATAATTTTTTTTCTGGAGATTTGTAGAAAACAATTAGCTACAAACATCAGGACTTCATATCCAATACCTACTAACACCTACCCAAACAAATTTTGCTTATCATTATATTTTTAAAAAATGTTTTTGTGAAGGGCTCTACGGCCAATTCATGAAATTAAGCATACTGCGTTCATCAGTTCTACATGTCAGGAGACTAATATTATCCATTAGTTACCAAAAGAATTCAAAAAAAAAAACTAATGGATAACTCATATTAGTTCATGAACAATATTTTGATTTTACATAGTGGGAAGAGCATGATAGGAGTAAGGTGGACAAATACAAGGAACACATGCTGAATAGAAACCTGGAATAGGGAAGCTACTTTGAGGAGTCTGTGTTATATATAATACATGCATTAAGTAGCCAAGCAGATAAAAACTTTACAAGATTAAGAAAATTTAGCAGCATTTTAAAGAAAAATAACTTACTCTAGTCGATATTCACAATTTTAGATTTCAAATTATCATTGCCCGATGGATCTAAAACATGGTAAAGCTGCCAGTGCAAAGCTAATGTCTTAGCTTTCTTCAGTTTACCTTTTCCTCTTATCATTCCTAATAATAGAGCTTTGGTAACCTTAATATTCTTGCTATAATTTCTCACTTCATATAGATAAGAAGTTACCTTCCTCCTACCACACTAACCCCGTCTTCCCTTCTCAGTCTGCACTCAACTGTGTCATGGCTACATCAAGACCAATGGATGCTCGCCTAAAAGAGAAGAGCAGCTCAGCTTCTTCAGCCCCTCATCACACAGACACCCTCCATGGCCGACGAACCACAAGATCATTGGTCCTCGGTTCCTCCGATCGAGATCCCGTCCGCAAGCCAACAGGGAGCTCGAGCACCACCGCCATTTCCAGAGGCAGGAGCCCGACCCCATCCAGTGCTGCCGCCGGAAAACGTGTACCAGTGAAGAGCCCCATTGAGAAGCCTCCATCGCCATCGGGCACTTCTCGAAAAGTACCCACAACAAACACCCTCAAAGAGAGAACAGGAAAGACTTCATCCTCCTTGCCGAGAGCTGCCATCTCTTCGAAACCAGCATCAGATAAAGCATCAAAGCCTCTTAAGAGTGCAAAAGGTCAACAATTGGTAAGGGCCAAGAGTTTAGGAGCCACTACAAAAAAGGTACTGGTACTACTATTCCCGACACAACAGAACCGCCGCCGGCGACAAAGTCCGACCAAGAAGAGGAGACACCAATCCAAGTTGAAGAGAGTGAACCTGTCGACGTCCCAGCAATAAAGATGATGTGGCTGATGAGCTCGTCAGGACCGACTCCTTCGCACCAAATATTCCAGAAGATACCACTGGCTCTACCTCTCAAACAGATCAACAGGAGCCGGGTTCACCAGAAAAGGAGCCTGAGATTGCTACAAATGACGGAGGAGTCGGCGGTGATGGAAACGGAGCAGATGGAGATGAAGAGAAACCCAAGAACCAGAAGAAGAGGCAGTAATAGAAAGTTCCGAGGAGCCCCAGAGTGAGCCAGCGATTGTCAGTGGAAAGCCGGAGGAAGCTGAGACAGAGAAGGCGACAGCGATGGAGTCCAGAGAGACGAAGAGGCCCGAGGTGGTGGCTTTCAAGAGGCCGGAGGCGGCGGCGACGGGGAGGAAGTTTATAAAGGATGGCCCGAGGAACAATGATGTGATAGAGGAGACGAGGACCAAGCTAATGGGGAAGAGGAAGAGCAAAGTGCTGGCTTTGGTGGGGGCCTTCGAGACCGTGATCTCGCTTCAGGAGCCCGAGGGTCAAACTGGTGAAACCGGTCAAAGCCAGGGGAAGAACGGGGAAGAAGGCGCCGAGGGGAGAGCAACGCGACAAAAGAGTCAACCGAGTCAACGCAGAGTTGATGTTGGATTCTTTGACTCGGTTGTTGGATCTGTAACGAAATGATGATGATGATGATGATGATGATGGAGTACTTGATTAATTCTCAGTTGAATCTTGAGAATTTCTTTTTCATTTTTTGTTTTTGCTTTTTATTTCCCTGATGTTGGAAGGGGAAGGTTTGATTTTGTTGCATACCCTATGATACCTTATTGGTATACATATGCACTGATATCTGATGCTTGTAAGAGTTCTTCTCTGTTCAGCATTTTATTTGTTGATGCACTGATCTCCAAGTGGAGTCAAAAGTTCTGCTGAAAACTGATTTGGATATCTATTATAGTAATTGAAGATGTTGAATACCAAGCACTTCAAGACTGCTGCATATAATTAGTTGGATTGCAGGCAATTTAGTTCCATTCAACCATGTTTAACATACACTGGAAATTTATCTAATTTGGTTCGGTCGAGGAGGATTGGTCTAAGCAAATGGAACTTCCTCATGTGGAGAATTTTGTACTTGTACATACTGAGTTCTCTCGGTTCATTAGTTTACATCAACTAGTCATTGATATTTTCTGCAACCAAGGGCCAGCCTTGACGCATGTTTGCCAAGTAGCTACTGTATATACTTGCAAACATAGCTCAACTCCGCCTCATTCAAGGATTCCTTGATAAATAGGCCAAGCTCAATAAGAAGTTCGTTCACATTAGAGAATGATCAAAATCAAACACATACAGTTAGCAATCTAAAGCTCCACTCAGCTCATCTGCTGGCTTATTGCCTTCGAAGGCCATAATAATTGTTGCGTTAAATCTCGAGACTCGGTCCGATTTGACTAGCTTTTAGCTTGTATCACCCAATTTGATCCTGTCCATCCCAACCTAACTCATTACTCATCTCAATTCTGCCTGCCTTCACTTAGTACCAATGCTATAGAAAAAGAACAGAAAAAAGAAGAAGAAGAAAAGATTAGTACATATTAACACCGCAATTAGGGGTGCAAATGGGTTGGATCGGACCAGGTCGTGAGTGATCCTGATTCGATCTGGTTCCTTGATCGGTCCTAATATTGGATTTAGATCCAACCCAATTGAAATCGGATCGGATCGGATCGGATGCATGATCAAAAATCCGTCCCATTAGATCTTTTAAATCGGATCAGATCCATATATAATCCAATCTCAATCTAAAAAATTTGAATCCGATTCGGACTCAAATTCTAATCGGACTCGATTCGTACGATAAACCAACATATGCGAAATTTATGACAAAAAATAATAAATATTACTTTGCCTTGGCTATTAATTTATAAGTAATTTCTCAAAATCTCACGATCAAATTGAGTAAAATTATATAAAAATAACAATGCTACAATAGCATTTGAAATTCTAATCTCATTATATTTGCTCTATAGTTTACATATTGAATTCAATACTGAATTTAGATCGGATCGGATCGGATTGGGTCGGATCCTAATTCAGTAAATTCAGACCCGATCCGAAATATTGAACGGGTTCAATTTTAGAACCCGACCCAGCCCCGCGGGTCCTTTAAAATGGGTCAGATCGGATCTAAGTGGGTTGGGCTGGGTTGGGTCACAAGTCAACCCGATCCATTTACAGTCTTAACCACAATATAATCACCTATAAGGACCTCATTGATATTCACCTAGAAAAGCAATGTTACTAGCCCAATCAAATCACTACTCTTGAAATAAGCTTATAAATATAGAATTTTCTAAGCTAAGTTTTAATACACGCTCTCAAAAGAAGATTAGTGCATTAATCTATTTTTGTAATAGTATATGTGGATTTTGATAATATTATTAGTCTAATGTAGCACGTCGAAGGACAAAGTCTACACCCGACAACAGAGCTCATGTGCAACTTTGTCTAAGACTAGGTCCTAATCTCCTCAATATGGCAGTGGGTTGTGGATAAACATGGATAAACCCGGTTCAGGCTCAAACTATAAGCTTAAACGCGTAAGTTAATCAAGTTAAGCTTCTGCACCAAGGTGGCTTAATCTGGTTATCTAGTTTGGTAAGCATTCGCTTACATAAAATTGCCGTTGACGTGTCCATCTACGAGCAAAACGAGCTAGATTTGTTGTGTACAGTCCAATAAACTCAGTCATGCTGTGACATATGAAATTAACCAGTAATACAGCTGAACTTGTGAAAAAGAATGCCAACACCATAGAATCTGCAGAAAAAGAATCGAAAGTTGACAAATAATGCAGCTGGACTAGATAAGTGGTAGGCAACGAATTTTCTGCTGTACTTAAAAAATATCGTAGGGTGTCGTGCATGCTTCGAGAACATTCATCAAAAGATGGGTGGCCACGACTGCTTACGTGCGCACATTAAAATATTAAAATATTAAAAAAGATAAATGGATAAATTCAAGAATATTTGAATAGTTTAGATAAACATCACATAATCGCCCCTTTTTTGATAGACGTCCCACTATATGCACAGCACTGATATTTTTTGAGTACCACAGAGGATCCCGTTCCTAAGTGCTAGGCCTAAAATCAATATAAATCCAAATTTCCATGTGGGGTCATGTAGCTTCATAAATGATTCAAACAATTTACAAACAATCAGGCTTGGCTCACTAAAAAGTTGCTTCATGCATACTAAATTACAAATATGCCTTGCAGGTAAGCAAGTCACGCTTGAATGATGCAGCAGACCTGTGATAGTAGACATATGTGCTCACTTTCCGACATCAAAATTAAAGATTTTTTTTCACATATATACCTTATTTGACCTATTGCATATATACATATATATTCTTCAAATTATCTTGTTTCTGGCACGATGCCATTATTATTGAATTTTTGGCTGATGATATAATGGATAAGTATTTTAATCATCAAAATAATTTATTACAATTTTGCATTAATATCTTGAAAATTTATGCAGAAATATAGTTCTTTATAATACAAACTTAATGTTAAATTTTAGACATATTGATGCAAAAAAGTAATGTTGTCATTTGATGCTTAAAATAGTTACTTGTTAGTGCCATTTGTTAGAACTCTACCAAAGGGGCATTGCTGCAAAAAGAATAAAAAGGAAAGAAAGATATATCTATGGATAGTTATTTTAGAGAATAAATATGCAATAAATCATATTTATAGGGACATATAAGTGGAAAGCATGAGCTTAAATCCCTAAATTGCACACACAAATATTTAATATGACCAGTGCCACCTGTTTAATCTTTTTGGAATAGTTCGGATTCTCTCAACTTAGGTACGATTCAACCATCAGCTTCAGCACAAGTTTGATCGATCAATCTATTGTTGACAATGCAACAATGGCTAATGGATGATCGAACTGAATTCTTCCGAAATGAGGTCGTTTAATTAATCTCATTTTATAATATGGGTGTCCTTAAAACCATTTCTAGGTACGTAACGAAGAGATACACTGCAAAGACAACTAGTAGAACCGATCATGAATCGGATTTGGATATAGAAAATATTAAATTTAATAAATCTGACCGTCAGATCAAAAATGAATAGCATGAGGCAGAGATTTTTCTAATGATTGCTTATCTTAATGTCTTCTAATGATTTTCTAGTCCGGAGAAAAGAAGGCGTGTCGGTCGGCTTTCTCGCTACGGCCACCAAAAGCCACCTTCCATTATTTATCGGGTCCAAAAAGCGATCTCCATGTAGCCCAGTTTAGTGGGATATTTTTCCAGACTCCGGTTTTGACCGTGCCACGACCTCTCCATCCAGTGTTGATATGGAGGCACTTTTGGTGAAGGTATCCAATGTACAAAATGGAGTGCTTTCTTTTTCTATTCGTTGGGTGGAAGCAAGGAATCTCAAAAGCGATACCAAGCAAGCAACCCCTCTCTTTAATTTATGCATGAGATATAACGTTCTGTACGTCAAACAAATCAGTAGTTTAAGAAAGGCTTCTGGTGTCCAACGAAATTAGGAGTCTAAAGACATGGGAACATGTACGTCAGAGTTTGAGAAATAGCTTACAGAAATTTAAAATCTCTGTTCTGTTGGGTTTATTGTATAGGAATGTGTTCTTGGTCCATGAACGTTGAAAGAATTGATTGCATGCTATGTTATATTTCAAATTAACTCCCCCAGGGTAGAAAAAAAAAAAACTTTTTTTTCTTTTGTGTGTCTGTATAAATATTTCTAAGTGGCTAACTTTCCTTGGCAAAAAAATGTTTTCGTTAAAATATTATCAAATTTCTTAATGGATATATATAACGTCGTACCAAAGAGGGGATTATGTGTGCTAGATGTTGGCCAAGCGAAGGCCAAAAAGAGTTTTCCGCATTGGCAACGAAAATAGAGTAACTTCTTTCCCATGATACATTTTTACTTCTCAGTACCCATGAAACTTTTTCCTCCACAGAGATTAAAAGCTGGTTCCTTTTAGATCCAACAATATGACAAATTTATCTTTGGAAAGCACTCCTATATATGCTTCACCAAAAAAAAAAAAAAATCTCAGACACACACCAGAAATGAGGATAATGTATTGATGTCTCCATCTTACCTCTTTTAAGTAATTAAATTACATTTACATCAAGTTTGGCATATCTTTTGAAAAACAGAACAAATTCGTGTTGACGACGATGATGATGATGATGATGATGATTCAGAAGTTAAAATGTACATGCATTTAGACTCTATAAATAAATTTGAGTGGAAAAGAAAATCACAAACATCTTCCTGATTAGTGATATTACCACCTTCCGACAAAGTGTTCTTACGTGTGTGCGCGCACTTGTTGATGCTGTCACTACCAAATGCTTAGCAGTTATTACCAGATATATTTTGTTCTTTTTTTTTTTTTCTGTTATATAAAGGTGGGGGATGGGGGGAGACCCAGTGTAGCGTTTGCATGGAAGCAAATGGCCCGTTTCGTCTGTACCACCACCCGAAGGCGGTATATATTATCTTGATGTATCTTTAACATGCAAATATTTCGTCTGGTTCATTGGAAGAAAAAATCAGGCATTAGAGATATCCTTGAAAAAAGGATCAGTAAGGAAGGCATTTTATATTATCAAACATCGAATTCAAACGATCACCTAGTCTCTTCTTGCCCCTTTTTCTCTATCATTTGGAAGGGGATTTATTACTCTCCGGGAGTTCTTTACCTTCGTACCTGCTTTCAAAATCTTTATGTGAAATGTAAATTTAGAAATTTCTCAAAATAATTTTAGTTTAGTATTCTCATATTGTTTGTTGTAATTAGGGATGGTAATCAAATCGGATCGGATATAAACGGATCGGATCGGATACAGATTAACTCAAAAACTTCTGAATTCGGATTTGACCTGTTTATTTAAATAGGTCAGGTTTTAAATCCAAACCCAACCTATTTAATAAACAGATTATCCGATCCAATCTGTTTACGATCTATTTATAATCTATTAAAAAAATAAACACAATTCATTATGATCCATTAAAAAATTAAAAAAATAATGCCTGTCTCCGATCTATGGCTCTGCACTCGCCGCATCTCCATCCGACCGCCTCTCCAACCTTTAGCTCCATCCGATTAGCTGCCCTTGCCGTGCTGTTGCCTCCAGCTTTGCCCGACTAGAAGCCCTCGCCGCACTCTCGCCTCCAACTCCACGTGATCGGCCGCCCTCATCTCACCCAATTGCACCGTCGCCACAGTCAAAGAGACCCACTAAACCCTAAATGCATCCGCAGAGCCCCAACATTGCCTGGAGAGTTGGCCTGATTTTGGTTTAGCGACAAGCCCCTCAAGCATGTGGTCCTCAAGATGTAGCTCGGAGATGAAACCCTAACCCTGGATCCCTCTCCTCCGGCACCATCAGTGGCATCCAGCCCTGACCTCACCGCCCTCCTCTCCAACGAGCTTCTCCTCTGCATCCTCGATACCCTCCTCGATCCCTCCACAATCCCACCTCCCTCGTCTATAAGTGATGGCTCCTCTTACTCGATCGCCTACGTTGCTCCCTCACCCTCCTTAATTGGTCCTTCCTCCACCACCACCTCTCCCTTTGGTTCTCCGACCTCATCGAGGTCGATGTTGTTCCCACCCCTTCACCTCCTCTTCCTCCATCGCTACCATTGATGTCCTCACACGCAGCCTGGTGTCCATCCCCCATGTGGAGCCCCCATCGGCTTGGTGTTTGTGGACGGCGGCACGAAGAAGAAGGAAAGGAAGGGGATGAGTAAACCCTCACCGCATTGGATTTGACATTTGGACATGGTTACACAGATTTAGGATTACGGAGAGGGGTACCTTGGAAATTGAAAATAAGCACACGCTGCGCATCGCCTGAGAGGAGCCCAGCTGCCCACTGGCCCACTACTCAATAAATTGAATGGTCCATACATTATTAATTTAGTCCAATCCAAAACTTACACAGGTTAAACGGATTAAGCAGATTAGATATGTGAAAACTGAATCTGATCTAAATAATAAATAGATTAAACGGATCTATTTGTTTACGACCTAAATCTGTTTAGTCCAAATTCAATATATTTATGGTAGGTCGGATTAACGGTCGGATCATATTTTGCCACCCTAGTTATAATGATCTAAATATTTTTTGAAGAAAAAAATGCTTGACTTTTTCTTAACAAGTAAGCGACTTGTCACCTGCTTATTCATAATTTCAACGAGTGGTCTATTCTACATAATTAAAAAAGCTATCAGCTTTTGAAAGAACTTGGAACAAAATCAAGAATATTCCTTACTCTCTTCCTATTGTCTGATTTTAATTAGGGTTCTTATTATTCATCCTATTATCTTTTTATCTGATCTAGTTCTCTCTTCCAAAATGTAAATACTTTTATCTTCATTTATAAAAGCTGGGTGGCTCCTTTAGTGTTCCTTTATCATCAAAATAATAATAATAATATCATGGATCATGGAACCATATCATATTAATCTAATTGTTCATGGAAACTTGGGTTTAGGTGCAACGCCACCAGCTAAACTACCAGTTCCATTAAAAAGCCTGACATGTAAGCCGAAAGCGATGGGTGACACACCACCAAACTCAAGCAACAAGTGCACTAGGGTGACACTTCTGAAGGGAAATGAACTTATTTGGGGTGCAACTTTTGCACCGCAATATGGTAGCATCCTGGATTTTTTCTTTTTTTGGTAAAGAGGTAGCATCTTGGATTTGTCGTCCTCGCATCATCCATCTCGGAAGCATGTGGCTTTTCTTCAACCCTCGACGCACTGTATGTCATACTAAAAAATGTGTGGACGTCTTTGGGAGCTATCTGTCTCTAAAATGGATAACATGACGTATATTCATGATGGCATGGGATTTTGCTATGCAAAAGTCACATCACAGAAGGTTCAAACTTCAACAGCAGTGTTATGTATGTATGGTAGCCAAGTGGCATTTAGAAGCCCAATCCTTCTCTTACGTTTCCTTCTTAATCCATTTATCTTGTAGTTGATATTTATCTGGTAACTTGACACCCAATGCAGTCAAACATAAAAAAATTGAAGGCATCTCTGTAAAGGAGTACTACAGGCTATGCTTTCTTTTTGAATTGGTAAAGATATGCTTTGATTGATACCTATATTTTAATATACCTATATCTTATGATTGATACCTATATTGGAATGTAGACAACCAAGCTTTTACTCGTGATCCTAAATTGTCCTTCGTTCTTGCCAAAGCAATGGTGTGCATCCATCTACCCATGAGGTACTCTATTCAATTTTTCTTTATTGTTAAAAGTACACCTTAGTAATTGTCTGAGCTTTGACTTCAAATGAATGCACTAGCTAAAGATCGGAGATATATTAAATGAGATAAAAGCCATCATGCTTCCTCTAATATGCATTTTATATACCTAGTATTGGTAGATGATGAAAGAAAATATTAAAACCTCACTCCATCCTTTGTTCCATCCTTCGTTGAGTGCCGTTCGTGTATCCTTTTAGCAATTCTATCTATGCAATGATTATGATAAACATTTACCGCTGACGATGTAGAAAGAAAAATGAATTTGTTAAAATCTAGTGCAATGTGACATGATTCATTTATTTTTTTAATGAATTGTAAGATTAATGTCAAATAGAGAAAATCCAGAGATACTTCTAATTCTAATGCTTGCACTGTAGGTTAATATATATATAAAAAAATCTTCATAGGATTTGTAATATTATCCTCCTTGAATGTTACCATGGTTTGACATAATTTGACGAGCCGTACTAGCTAATTAGACCACCATACATGATTTTATAATATAGCTAAAGCTTATATCTCTTACATAAAAGAAAGATCCATCTTCCATAGTTGTTCAATTATATATCAGCTACTTTAAGAGCTATATAGATAGATGAATGAAAAGTCCAAAGCATTTTGAGATCTATATGCAAGATGTGATCTAATAATTTTTTTTTGTTTTCTAGAGGATCAATCATTGGTATAAAAATCCAGAGATACTTCTATTTTTAATGCTTGCACTATAGGTTTAAATACAAAAAAAAAATCTTCATAAATAAATTTTGTAATATTATCCTCCTTGAATGTTATCATGGTTTGGCACAATTTGACTAATCGTACTAACTAGTTAGACCGTCATATATGATTTTATATTATAGCTAAAGCTTACATCTCTTACATAGGAGAAAGATCCATCTTTTGCAGTTGTTCAATTATGTATCAGCTACTTTAAGAGCTCTATTTATAGATAAATGAAAAGTTCAGAACATTCCGAGGTTTATATGCAAAGTGCGATCAAATAATTTTTTTATTTTTAAAGGATCAATCATTGGTATAATTTGAATTTTATTTTATATGTATGATAAAGAAATAATGATAGTATCTTTTATTTTATTTTTCCTTCTTTCATTTGTAATGTGAAAATTGTTGGTTTATTAAAGTGGACCAGATGAACACTCAAGTAGAGGGCGCCCTACCTTCTCCATAAGCTTTTCCTCCGTCCACATTCAAATTTCAACATCTTTGGTGGCGCTGCCGTGCCAATCTGCAGGCAGTTTGTCCTTCTGAAGTCGCAGTCATCCAAGAATTCATCATTCCTGTTATCTAATAATTGAAGTTCCGAGTGTCGGTAGTCTGAGTACCATCCAAAGTCCAAAGATGTTTGAAAAGAAGCTCAGGGATGGCGTGGCCATCTCCATCACATCAAGGGCAACAAGCTTGTGATGCCTAATTGCACCGCTCGTACCAGGCTAAGTTAAACTGCCCTCATAATGAGACATAAGCCCCTTCTTACGTACCTACTAATCTTATGATGTGGACCATGACACACGGATATCCCCGTTTCAAGATAATATACGAAGGGCACGATCGGATCTCAAACCAACATTTCAGCATGGAAACAATTGGGACGAGTCGGTAACGCAACTTTTCATCAAATTTTGTCGCGTAGGATTTGTGAACCTTCCAATTTTCTAGGCCCACGAACAAATTTCTTGGTTCCTTTCAAGATTTTTATTAACAAAATATCTTGTAGGATGACAAAGTTTTAGAATTTCTTTTGCATACGATGAAATCTCAATGATGCTTTAGCTATGAGAAAGCTGGTCTGATGGAGTCTGCTCGGTTTGGCTGGAGATGAGCTACATGTTACAAACTCCAACCTATAATCAAAGGGATGTGTCAGGGGTTTTCGGAACATGTTGAGCAGAGGATATTCCAATGTTTAAGTTGAAAAGAGTTTTAAGAATAAACAGTATAAATGTGAGCAAAATACGGGATAAGAGCAATGTGAAAAATCTTTTATCTAGGGACTTTTGATCTGGTTTATATAAAATGGAGGATGTCATCATTCAGATCACACAATCTCCAGATGAACTCTTATGATCTTCTCTTATTTACTGCGCTAAACGATTACAATCTTTCTTATCTGATCTGCCGAGATCATAATGAACTATGTTAATTATTTGAAGATTTATTTGATCGTCGACTTTACATAACCCATGCTACACCTTTGATTAGTAGATATGATTTTGACAAATGGCAAACTCGAGTTATATCAATTACGATCCAATTATTTTTAATAAATTATTTAAAATTATTAACTCCATCATACTATGTCACTTGACCGTCAACAAGATGCCTCAAATATATAATTTCAAATCATTTGCATTCTTCCTTGCTTTATCTGAAAACACATTTCCTATCACCTAGGCAAATCGGTATTTTCTATTTTGACATACCAAATCATCGATGATGATTATTTTAAACCATTTGCTCCAAGAAAAGATGATCTCTCCAACTGTTCATTTGATTGGATATACCAAATTATAGAGTAATCTAACGATTCATGTAAATTTTTATTAAATAATAATTACAAAATAAATAAATTTTACTATATTTTGTTGGTAGAAAGATTACTCTGAAAAATGGCATGAAAAAAAGTTTACTATAATTGAAGATAATTTTATATAAAAATATTTTAAATTTTCAACAATACTTTTAAATAATAATTTAGGTAATAACATTTTTTTCTTAGTCTATTTGTTTACCATTTATGGCTTACTTATATAAATAGTATCAATACCTGCTATTTCAATTATTGAAATATATTTACATGACTTAACTAATTTTATAAATTAATTGTAGATATTAAATATTAGTTATTAATAAATAATATATTAGATTTATTGATAATTAAAATATATATTAGTAATTATTAATAATTAATATGTATTAATAAATATACTAATATAATATATATCAATATAATTAACATTTATTATATACTATGATTAATATAAATATTAATATGATATGAGTGAGGGTATCCTATTTGGTAAACCTCCATGCAAAAATAATATCACTCTTTGATGCTATTTATTTTATTTTCTCTTCAATAAAATAATATATAATTTATTATTTATTTTATCATTTTTTTATTTATTTTCATATCGAAGAAGATAATTTGACATAAAATTTATTTTTTATTATAGATTATCTCTGCATCAACATATATGTCATATTTATAGGGGTTTATCGTTTCAATTCTGCTATTCATGATTCACGAACTGATGTCGATGGAACCAAAGTTTATCCGGCTGATGCACCGTCTCCGATACTATTTGCAAGGCTATTCGTCACACCTGGACAAATAGAGAGTAGAGAGACACAGACGAGCGGGAGCGCGGGTACGGCGGAGTGGTACCACCCACCTACGATCTTTCCTTACGGTACTCCATTCCTTGATCGACACGTGTCCACGGGTTTTAAATCCGTGAAGTCCGTTGAGCCCGCTGGCATTGTCCCACGTGTTCCTCGACGCCGGCACGAGGACCACCCCGTGTCCAAAAGTAGATCCAGAAGAGAAACCTCTACGTGGCGGTCACTTCATTCTTGCTCGCGGAGCCGACGGCCCGAGCGGAGACCGATAAATCGAAACCGGAAAAAATAAATCGAAGGATAAAGAGAGGAGAAATTATTGCCTACACCGCGTGGCGTCAGTGTTGCCGATCACAGCCGTTGATTTTCACGATGATCATCAAGATGCTTGTTTGATTAATGGGGCCCAGAGAATCCAGTGGGTTTAGCGGCGGCGTACGCGACCACGTGGTGGAGGCACTGTAGATAATAATTTCTGGAGATCTGGTGGACAAAGAGAGGGGACTGGAATGGATCACGTCACGAAAAAATTAAAAAAAGAAAACTGTAGAGTGAAGACGAGGCGACGTGTCGAGATCTGGAGAAGATTAGGTGGCACCCGCCAAGCGACGATGGAGCAGCTTTTTTTGTTTTTAAAGCCGGACCGTGCCCAAATTTTGCTGAGGGCGAGAGAAAGCGGTGAGGGGAGGAGGATGGACTGGTGGCAGCGGATGGTGGTGCCCGTGAAGCGAGCCCTTTTCGCTCTCGCCGCCCGCATCAAGTCCCGGAAAGACGGTGAAATCCTTCTCTCTCTTTTTCTCCTTCTCTATCTCTCTACCTACGGGGATGCGGGGGCCGCGGTGCCTGCCACGTTGCGAAATCCGGCGATCGGCACGGCCAGCGCGCGGGTCAATGCACGCGATCGGATCTCGCTGCACGCCCCCAGCGAGAAGGAAGTAGTGTATGGGTATGGGTTTAGATTGGCGTTAGTGATTCCATATCAATCAGCAAGCCAGCATCAAATCTTTAATGATTTCTTTCTCTCTTCCATTTTTCCTGCTTCTTTCCATAATTTCATGTTTTACTTCTCGTATCAGTGATCACCAGCCATCAAATTCTTTCTCGTCCATTCTATTATTTCGATCGTGGCAGCTTACTTGGACTCCAATGTGGAAGCTTTTATTTGATATCTCTACTATGGCTTGGTACATGTGTTAATACTCAGTATTGTACTGTGAGTTGGCAGGAGGTGGGATTCTAAATCTTCACAGCGACGTCCAGAGTTGCGGGTATCGAGACATTGAGGTGATGTGGGAGCTCCTGCAGAGATCAGAGCCGGAGCTCTCTAATTCCCCAAAAAGGAAGCGACCGGTCGGAAGGGTGTCGGTGTGGTCGGGCCGGACCTTATCCAATTGAACCAATGCGGCGTTGATCCAAGCAAGCTGTAATCCAGAAACTTGGCCGCCTGCAATAATTAAGCTCGTAGGATACCCATTGTATGATCCTCCTCAATTTTGATATGTACATAGTGTTAGCTGCCACCATATAATAATAATAATAATAATAATAATAATTAAGATAAAAGGAAGAATGAAAGTCACAAGAGCTTCTAATCGGGACTACTTTTTGCTTGTTGGCTCCAAGGAGACTTCATGATGCTCGTTTGCGGCCTTGCAATAAATTTTTACCCATGATCGGAGCGTCTTCATGGCTGATCTAGGAACTATTGCTGGTGTTCTTGGGAAATAGTCTCACCTCATATCTCCATTGGTGGTGCTAAACAATATCAGTAGACTGCTTATTGATACATTTTGGATCTGGTTAGGGATGGTGTAGCTTTTTGTTGATAACACTGCATTTTGAGGATAAAAGCTATGTTTTGTGATCAAAAGTTGTTTTGATTTATTCTAGATTTTTTGCTATATAAAGCTAAATAGGACTTGCATCCATTATCTATATCTATTGGCCTGGCCCAATATCCGGAGCCTGGAATTTAATTATGAGATGGTCTCTTTGGCAACGACATACAATCATAATTTGTCTACCGTGAGCAATTATTTGAATTAGAGAAATGGCAATAAAAGTCGTGCGAGCAAAATTTTGAGACTACTTGTGGTCAAAGGTGGCAGGATTGTGGACCATATGGTTGCCCACCGTGGTATTGAAGTCTGTGGGTGTGAATGATTGGGTTGTAAGCAGGCACCCCTGAGGACAATGCCCTTAGCTCAGGTCCGGCGCACTCCCACATCAGAGAGGTGTTCCATGCTGAACTTTGGAGATCAAGTCGAATCTACCATTCAGTGGCACCATGCACCGTAAATGGATATGATGAACGGCTACATGACAAACACAATGCACATCCAGGGACTGCTTGCTCATGGATCCACTAAACTTCTATTACCTATGTCCAGCATGTACCCTAAATATTAATTTCCCTTCTGAAAGTAACTAGCAATTATGCATTTTACCATAATCCTAACCTTGCCAAATGACTAGTCATCTTTATGAGAAAGCATAGCTAATATTGAGGGTTTTCTTTTGCCGAATCTGGATGTAAAACAATTCATCGAAGGATTCGAAGAGTATTCTCCTGAGATTAGCAAATTGGCAACGGTTAATTATCCATTTGCTGGTGAGGACAAGTCTACTATTTGTCTATTATTGATCATCATCCCATCCATATCATTAGTACCAGATGTTATGCTGTGATTGGGACTTGTAACTCCTTCAAATGTGACATGATAGGTAGTTTCTTGTAGTCTTCATGTTCGAATATTAGCTTATTCAACTCGCAATCAATGTTTTTGCTGCTTCATTCCAATGGAGGCGTTAGATGTGCATCCGGTATTGCCAAGTGGGTTGCATTATATATATTCCATGGTCCATTAGGATCGGAAATGCCGACGATGATTCATGATAAGATTATTAGAATAATTGATTGGTCTAGAGTGAAGTAGTAAACAATCAAGAAAATGAACTGCAATAAGAAAGAATCAAAGAATTTTTAATTGGTTAGATGGAAGAGGACGTTGAGGTTGATGTCTAGTAAACAAAATACTAAATGAAACCTAGAATTGATCGAGCAAGTCTAGTTAGGGGGCTAAGCCTAAGTCTCTCTCTTTCTCTCTCTCCCTCCCTCCCTCTCTTTGTGGAAAATAAGAGTAGTTTTTTTTTTTTTAGAATAAGAAAAAATAGAGAAAGCTAGCAACATCCACTCAATTAAGGATAGGATCAAAAGTATTAATATTAAGCAAGAAATTTACGGTAGAACAAGATTAGTGAGTGAGATTTAGGCATAGAAAATAGCATCAACCCCAAATCAAACATTATAGTTTCTTCTTTTCAAGCCAATGAAACATGAGCTTATTTGTATTTTTTAGAATAAACTGTGTGATGAATTTTTAACATTTTACTAAAAGAGAAAATATGGATAAATAAAGTGAATCTCCATTGAGATTTGACCAAATCTAGATTGGATGATATGAGTCTCAAATTGATGATCCAAACTATTAGATGTAACCTACCATATCTAAGCGATTTATATATAGAAATTATGTGATTTGGAACACATGCAATTTGATGTTATTTAGACTATCAAAATTTTTAATCACTTGATGTATAGGCTAGAGATCTTCAAATAATATTATTTTTGGTATGTGAACAGTTTGCAGCTAGTAGATCATATCCAATGATTCTGATTATTGATATGAGATCTTTATTATTAAATATAAATCTGATTGAATTATACAAATCATATATATGTATGTGTGTGTATATGTATATATATGTATACGTACATATATATGCATATGTACGTGTGTGAGCATATGTACATACACACACATACATGTACATACATACATATATATAAATATGTGTGTATATGTATGTATACACATCTATATATGCACACACACACACACACACACACACATATATATATATATATATAT
>KE504830.1:132309-156425 GCA_000441515.1 Elaeis oleifera
TTTTTCTCCCTCTCCTGTCCTTTAGGTGCTTTTCTGGCGGAGTTCATATAAATTATATATTTTGGTTGTGTGGGAATTGGGAGTGTTTTGTATGGGTACCATTATGGGCGATAAGAGGCTGAGATAGGGTTGGTGTTGCGCTTCTGGTGCAGGGAGAGGAGGGCAAGATTTGTTCGGGTGGGATCAAAAACAGAGGGATCTTTGGGTGGGAGCCCACCAACAAGGGATGAGCGGAGGGGGGTCAAAAGTCAACGTCGGCGGCTTCGGTTTCATGGGAGGAGCAACCAACGTAAGCACTTCGGCGTTCTGGGTGTGAGCGCGCAGCGTATCCAGCGTCTGTACTGCAGTGTCTGAAACCCACAAAGAAAAATGAAAAATTAGTGTGCACCAATAAAAAAAAAAAAAAGAAAGAAAATTTAGTAAAAGAAAGAAAACAAAAACATCTTGATATCTTATTAATCAATCAGAAATCCTATTGATCATTTGAGGGCAACCTAACTAACCATTATTTGTTGATCATTTCTTCAATGTCATTATGGCTCCCTATTAATCAAAAATCCGGTACATAACCGTTTGCGCTTAGCCTAACCGGCCATTATTTGTTGATAATTTCTTCGATAGCATCATGACACCGTTATTAATCAAAAGTCCTACACCTGACCACTTGAGGCCAATCTAACTAACACTTATTTGATGATCGTTTTTTAAATAGACCAAGTACTTTCACATGAAACGTAGTGTTTTGAATTTTGTTCTTATGTTTCTTCATCATGTTGACCTAAAATCATCTGTTATTTCTTTTAGATTACACATTGTGTTTAAGCGAGCCATATTCCAATCACTTGAGGTGCATCAAAAGAGTAGTATTGATTTAGTGAGCTACTGGGAAGCTTGCTTAATTTGCAACAGAAAGATGGAGACATACTATTACATAATAAGTCCCTTCAACAGAAGGGGTGAAGCTTTAGTTTTAACCAGGGAATGAAATGTCAATTCGTTTAAGTTCTTTGTTTTGTAGAGTTTTGTAGTTGCATATGCTAAGATTGTAGAAGTGAGATATGCCATCAAGCATTGATGTGGTCTACTGTTTGAAGTTTTTCGCACTTTCATCAGAGCCAGTGCAACATTAACTTTTACTACCAAAGGCATGAACGAGAATGTAGCAAAAGCTCTAAGTTGAGAGACGTACACTGATTTCTACGAATGCCATGATAATGCCAGATTAGCTCTAATGAAGGTGGCAAAAACTTCAAACAGTACACTACGATGCTTGATAGCATTTATCTCACTTCCACACTCACAGCATATGCAACTATAAAATTCCACAAAACAAGAACTTGAATGGGATTGGCATTTGGTTCCTTGGTTAAGACTAAAGCTTCGACTGTTCAACAGAAGAGATTTATTACGTCATAGCGTACACTTTCCTAATAAACTTTGCCACGGGCTTGCAGAGAATCTAAGACCTGAAGGAGCAGATCACTGTTTGAACAGGCAATATAGAAGATTCTGACTGCTTAGAGGCATTAACTAGTTTACAATCAGAACAAGAATACAGTGCCAAAAGCCAATGTTAGGAGATGCCAAAACCAAAAAGCTTGAGCTCATTATCCAAGGAATTTCTTTCCAAACAAAAGCCGCATTCTCTAGGCCTTACGATGTCCATTCTGGCTTTCACAGACCCAGCATATCAACAGCAACATATTGCAATAAGAAGTTCAATTAATAGAATACCGGAGAAATAGGGCATTGGTAGTATGAATTTCACGACCTAACCAGACAGTTTACAGCAAAGGGCATAGAATGGAAACAATAAATGCATTCAGAAAGGCTCGGGAGACCTTATAACTCAGGTAACTATCAACTTATGATATGATACAAAAATAAGAAACAGGTAGCGCTTCAATCATTTTACACACCGGTTCAACTTGACATTCTTTCTGCATGAGATATGAATCAAAGCTCGACATAAAACACTATTATTCCATAGAAAAGTTTGCCTCAGAATCCACCATTAAGCTTTCAATGGAACATGGGAATGGCGAAAGGAAGAAAAGAACTACAGGTAACTTGCTTGCTGCCGAGCACCCATACCATAAATGCAACAACTGCACCTGCAAACCAGTGATTGAAAGGATATATCAGAAAGGAAGGACGGAGTCAAGACTGAAATTGACAAAATATTGAAGTGTTTGTGCAGATAACAGTAATCAGCATCAGCAATTTACACCTTCACATGGAATACTAACTGCATTTTTTGAATGTAATGCACCATAACAAGCATTACAAAAAGGCTGGCAAAATAAAGGAAGGTAATGTACAGGATACCAACAATTCAAGATTAACATTATGGACAACGTAGGAAATAAGAAATTTAACCAAGGAAGAAGTTGTATAAAACAACTAGATTTCCCTTAGTTTGTCTTTGATACATCTGTCGAGGTGAAATGAAAATGGAAATCTTCGTCAACCTCAGTCATTACATGCTCAAATAACTACTAGAAACTCCACGAGAGTGTTTGGAAACACATGTGCTATATATTGGTGTCAGCTAAGAAACTGCAGCTTGCAGAAACCAAGATAGCTTATCCTAACGCACAATGATGCAAAGGTGCCAGCAATATACAAATTCAGCTAAATGCACCTTAGTACCAGAATCTTCTGCCTCAGGTGCTGCTTCCTGATTCAATCCATTTTAATAACGTCTTCATTGCTACCCCTGTTTTACAGATTTCAGTTTAATTATGTGATCTACGAATCACTTCATTTTTTGTGACTCAGAGACCATGTAGTACCAAAAAATCTGAAACAAACAAGTAAATCTTCTTTGCAAAAAAAGATACAATTAATATTTTATTATGCAGTTGTACCCTTGTCTTCTTATCCTAAACCTCTTGAAAGCCCTGCTACCTGTTCCCCCACCATCTCTCCCTTAAGTTCTCTGCAGACTATCAGCACGACAGCTGCTTCTCAATGGAATAGGCCCACACATCACCTTGAATATCACATAAGGTCTACCTTGAATGTCACAGCACCTGAAACTCTATCTCAAGTACATGATTAGAAGATCGGATTCAAGTCGGCTATAACTGCTAAACTATTTATCCATATCACTTGATCTCATATGTGCAAATGTAACAATATCTGTTGTCAGGATTGCACCATAGTTCTAAAACTTGTTGAGTCAACTCCAAACTCAGCCAAGTCAAGTTGACTCAGCATGCTGTCAAGCCAACTCAGTAGGAGACTTGGCTTGTACAAAACTCAGTTTTCACAGTCTCAACTAGGCTAATTCATCAAGTTACTGGAAACTCCACTTGAGTTGTTTGACTTAATCAAGTCTTAAACACCAATTGTAGTCCATTTCAATAGATGGGGAGTTTCGTGCGCCGGAAAGGTTGCTCCGTTGGGTGTCACAGGTTCAAATATGGAAATATGCTCTGCACATAAGGGTATGGATGCATACATCCGACCCTCTAGCGGGCTGCCCTTCTTATAGTCCATCTCCATATCCTCTTTCCTCAAATCTTCATACAAAGTAAGTTATTGGAGGGTGTCTTTAATATAGTTAGCATGAAAATATAACACAAATGGATTGTAAAGGATCGGAACCTCTAGTCCTTACCTACCCCAAGCCTCCATTCCTACTTCTCTCATCCACCTTCACAACCTCATCTTTCCCTAATCCCATCATGCATTAAGGGGGTTCTGTGGGCTGTCCCCTACTAGCACTTGATGCCAACATGCAAATAGTAGTTAGTAGCATATCATATAGTCATTTGGGGCTTCTTAATTTTTTTATTCTAATTATTAATTTATTGATTGCATGTTAACAATAAATTTTAGATCTATTTATGTTCTTAAAAATCAGCATCCAATAACAAATATATAAATATACATGTGTTATCGAGTCTCGATGTTCAAGACTCGTTGGGTACTCAACTAAGTCTTTGAATCTATTCGACTCGGGTAACTCTCCAGTCGAATCAAGTTTTTGGGTTTCTAAACTATGGATGCACCACTAGTTTGCACACAAAGATGAAAAGCACATCATAAGCTAAAGTTACTAAATGCATTAAGTGTATTGTTGATGTGTTCCTGGAGACCGGAACCCCTATGTCCAGTCTAGAAACATGGCATTCTAATTAAAAAATAAAAAATAATAATTAAAAAACAAAAAAACAAACAAACAAACAAACCATGCTCAAGGAAGAACTCCAACCTGCACAGGATGTGCCAGACAGCTAGATGCTTCAACCTTGAAGAACCCTTTGAGGATCCAGTTGTCCACTACAGTAACTGGAGGGTACAGTGGACAGCTCCAGCCTCCCTTTCCATTCCTCACCAGGCTTCAGAGTGATGGGCTTCTCAATAGCTGCAGCCTCCACACACAACATATGCTTGTACTCGTCATCCCCAAAATCTGCCATAGCCTTGGCCTTCTTGTCCCATGGATTCCATACCACTGCAAATATAATATGTTATCAGACTGCACAGTTATGCAGATAGTACAAATCTGATTAACCAGCTCCCCATCCAGTCTTCCCCCAAGATAAAGTTGACAGATATTAGAGACAAAATTAAGAGAAGCTGATACTAGTAATCAAACTTGCCTGCATCCGGAAGTCCATCTTTCCGCAAACAAAAGTTCTTTTTTCTCATGGTCCAAAATTGCAATCTTGGTTGGTGTGCCAAGATATATTTGTCCACCTAATATAAATAAAATTTGAGTATCAAATGACAAATCACATTCAATCATGCACATTTACTTACTTCAGATTCAAAGGTTATCGCATCTCCTTGTTCTGTGAACGCTGCTTTTCCTGTAAGTTGTCAAGGTAATCCAGAGTCTCCAATCCTTCTACTCGCACTTCACTGAAACATTAACTTGAAATTATGGACCAGAAAACAGAAGTAACATAAGAAGTTATACGAGTTTGTGTATGCATGTCTGTGTGCATATGTATGTACCAAACAAATATTCTTTCAGGGAACAGAATATTAGAATGTTCAAGTTCTGATTGATTTGCTTAAAACCAAAGTCAACTTTGCATACCTATTTCCCTTGACATTGCTAATTTTAGCCACTAGTATTCAGGTATGTTATTCCCATTTCATTGAATTTGACAACATTTCTTTTCAATCCGAACAAATGTACAGTGATATTGACATGATCAAAATCTTCAAAATAGATAAACAAAGATAACCATTATCAGATACTCAAACATTTCCTTGACTTCGGCAACATCTTACTTTCTTTTGATCAGAACAAAGATAGAAATATTTTGACATAATCACAATCCAAAATATATAAGCAAAGATAAACTGTGTCATCAATATACAAATTATAGTTATTTCAAAGTAATCATGAGAACATATTCTAAAATGAAAATAGAAAGTTGCCAAAGTTTGGAATGCTACTAATTTGAAATAATGTTCTGTGCCCACAACCTCTTTTTCTAAAATGAAAATAGAGAAGGGGGGGGGGGGTGTCTTAGATATGGGCTTTAAGGTTGTCATGGGAACCTTCAACATAATAGGGCGCGAGTGCGCTTTGCAGATGCCTCAGACTACACAAGATTTAATACATCCAGCTTAATTATGTTAAAGAGGTTACTCGAAAATTTTGGTATAACTTTTTCAATCCTCAACAGGTATGGTCATAGTCTTAATTTGCATTCAGATAAACTGTTTAAATCAACATCTAATAATTACATAACAGTACAGTTGACAATCCTACAGTTACTTTTTGGTCAAAAGACAAACATGCCCCTGCCCTTATGATTTTGTTTTGTTAAAGGTGTTTTTGGCTGCCTATGGAACTGCTAATTTGTGATTATCCAGGGTTCAACCCAACTGTTGGGTATCAGCACTCCAGCCCCCTATTATGTCTCATTTGGCAGTTATCCACAGGATATCCTATCATGGAGTTTATCCTGTTTCCAAGCAATGGCTCAATTCACCATTGGTAAAGGATTACTATTTAAACCAGCAACAGGTGCTAATTCAAAGATGACAATTTTTTGGTTGCTAAGATTTCAACATTGGAAGCCAAAATATTAAAGAAATGATAAACAAGTAAATAGAAGGGAAGGGATTGGTTGTGAAACTAAGGAAGACAGCCATATCTTTATAAAACGCAGAATGTCACCAGCAAAACCCTATGGCACTCCAAGAGTGATCATGTAGTTTTGCAATGGCGTCATCAACATCAGAGATTGCTTCACATCAGAAGAAGAGTCATCATCATTTACCAACTTCAGCAAGAGGAATCATTGAATACAGAGCCCGAGCGGCCGGTGAGCAGAAAGACCCTACTTAGTGCCCACGTAACAACTTGTCAAACCAAAGATTACCTACTCCAACATATGCTGGATCTCCACTTAACTGAAAGATAACTGAAGATCCTAAGGACTTCCCAGTCATTCCACTCAAAGTGTAAATAATTCCATGGACTTGAAATTTATAGAATCAGCAGATTCCTACATAACCAGCAGAAATTAAAACCCATAATCAAAGGACAAAGAGTGACATATAAGTTTGCACTGCAGCACCACCAAATATAGTATAACATAAGCAACTGTGTAAAGCAAACTCTTATTGGGAACGATTATCAATCATATGACCATTAACCACCCTTTAGAGATCACAGACAGTGCTAAACAAACCAAATTTCTAAGAAAGCTACCTACCAACCAAATATTGATTGCATAAAATCACAGCCAGTCACAAACTCAGGCAGCCAACTATGTCAGCCTTTAACTGTATATGGTTGGCTGTAGCTTCATAACAGGACCTGTAGATTTGATTTCATGGTAGTTGGTGCAAATTCTATATCATTTCTTGTCTATGCATTTGCTGCATCTAAACTTTGTCCATTCACTTGATATGTTCCTAAGCATCCGCTCCTTCCAATATTCAACCAACAAAGTTTGTCCCACAATTCCCTCTATATAAATTGGTATACTGTTCTTGTTATTATGCATTCTTGGTAGATAAACTTCATCCATTCATTTTGCATGTGCCTATGATCAACTCCCTCCACCAATACACCAACCGAGCTTGTTTAACAATTCTTCAATGATCACTTGGTATAAAAGAATCCTATCTCTGTTCAGCCATTATATTGCCCACTCTACTTTCAACATCCTTCAAGTTAAAAGATCCCTTGAAGCATTCATTATCCCTCCTTTAGCTAAAAACATAGACTGGAAGAGAGAAAAAGGAACTGTATAGTGACTACCTTCTTCACCTCTCGTATGATAGTGATACCTTTGGAAGACCATACATCACTTGTATTTATGATTCCTTGAATCAATAAATTTGCATGGATCATCTATTTAGTCTCCCTGTTCACAACAAAGTCAACCTCACATGTGATGGGGAACAAGGAGTTCATGTTTATACTCACCACTCAAGGAGACTTCTGAATATTTGAATTGGTTAAAGAAGAAAGGCAGGATTCTTCAATTTTTTCTCTCTTGTGGTGTGATTCTATAATGAATGTGAGAGATCTTCAAACCCAAGTGTGTTTCCTATGTTCAGAGCAGGTCCATTCATATCTTCCATCCTATCTTTGTCTCTTTACTAGGGTTTTAAGTCCCGACGAGATGGAAGGCATCCCAACCATCCTGTGCTGTTCATGCAAGAAACAAGATTCGGATAGGGTCGAGACTTTAAAACCCACCCATGCAAGGAAAGAAGAACAAAAAAAAGAAGAAAAAAAGGAAAGATGAAAAAAAGGAAGCACAAAAGGAAAGAAGAGGAAAAAGGAAAGAAAGGAAAGGAGAAAAGAAAGAAAGGAAAGAACGAACGAAAAAAGGAAGAAAGGAAAGAGAAAAAAAGGAGGAAAGGAAGAAAGAAAGGAGCAAAAGAAGGGAAGAAAGTAAGGTAAGGAAGACGGGAGGCAGGAAAAAAGAAATGGAAGAAAGAAGAAAAAGAAAGAGAAAGAGAAAGAATGAAAGGAACAAGAAAGGAAAAGAAACAAGAAGCAGAGAGAGATGGAGGGAGCTATAGGACTCGAGGTGTAATCGAGCCAAGCCAAGTCGAGTAACTAGAAGCTCGAGCTTGACTCAATTCAAAATACTTAGGCTCGAAACTCGGCTCGAGATCAACCGAGCCTTAATATCTCAAGCTCGAGGTTAGCTCAATAAAAATAGGCAAAACTCGAGATCGATTCAACTCGACTTGAATATCAACCAAACCATACTCGAGCTCGACTTCGAGCTCAAAATCGAGCCTGAGTCTACTAATAATATATATATTATAAATAAAATAATATTATTAAAAATATATATAAATTCAAATAGGCTTACGAGCTTTCAAGTCGAGTATCTTACTACTCGAGCTCAACTCAAAAAACTACTCAAGCTCGATAATAACCGACTCGAGTCGAGCTCGAGTAGCTCCCGAGCGGCTCGACTTATTTGCACCCCTAGTTAGGATTGCCACCGAGACCCAAAACGAGACAAGACAATGGGGCATCCCGTTCTATGGAGGAACTGAGATATCCTCATGTCATGGGATTTAAAATCTTGCACTTTACTTTTATTCTTCGCATTTTTTCCCCACATTTCTTTTGATATTTTTTTCTATGAAACCAACAGCAACCATTCAAACCTACTTAATTGCTACTAGATCTAAACCTAACAGACCTTGACAATTTTTTGCACAAATCTTGTTTGCTGTGGCTTTATTCCAGAAGATTGTAGGTAGATCTCAGATCAGAGAGCAAGGCATTAAATCTAAAGCACTTGCAGATCCTCTTATTCCCTAATTACACTCTAGTTTCATATTCGTAGATTACTCACCACATCCACAGTCAAATTTGCATTGAATTTCCAACAGTCATAGTTTAGTTTTGACAAAAACTCTGATATGAACCCAAAATTCCAGCACCCTATATGTTTCAGCCCTACCTTCAAGCCTCACAGGTTCCATTCTCCCAGACTGCCCTACGTCAATGTGTCTAGAAGGGGAAAGAAAGACATAACTACATTTTCTTTTTCTCTAGTAGCTTTTGCTTCTCATGAGACATTAACAGCATCCCTAATCCTTTATGATTTCTTGAATCAAGAAATCTTGCACTAAATTGGCTACTTAACTTCTGCTAACACCAGCTTTTCTTATGCAAGCATGTATTACTTTCTCTTCAAGCATCCCTAGCTACTATGTAGATAAATTTCCTTATAAGAAATTATCATTATTCCACACATTTACTATCTGTAAGATTCCACAAACTTGTGTTTGGATGCCTTCCTTTCCTTTTCCTTTTTTTCTCTTAACATGTATACCCATAACCACTAACCCATGGTTAAAGGTAATGTGCAAAATCACCGGATGCCCCCAAATAAGAGTTCTGGAATTGTGGAAATTAATTTTAGAGATCAGGTCACTTCTATAAACGAAAATAGGACACTACGCGAGAAAAAGCTAGAACACATCTCAGACAATAATTTTTAACAATCCTTGAAGTGCCATTGCCCACATTTGATAGGGTTGACAAACATAACAACCCTCACACTTGCAGGAAAAGTTAAGAGAAATATGAATAAGAAAATTACTACAGGTAAAATAATTCTAAGAATACAAACGTTTTGCATCAGACATGATATGCAAATAATATTGAATACTTTAATAAGGATACAATATTGTCAAGCAGAGAACATGCAGGCAGTGAGACAAAATCTATATCCATCACCAACAAATATGAATCCGAAGTAGACTGCTTGTTCAGGTTTGAACAGTACAACAAATAACTGAAATATATTGTTCGTGAAAGTTGAATTCCTTGTGTATATAAGATAATGACCGTACCAACAACATCATCCAAGTGGAATTGTAGTATCCTATTAGTAGTATTTTTTTGGATGGTTACCTTAATGTAAAATTATACACTATGCTAAGAACGGCCTATATTGTGCATCAAGTAATATATAAAGAGTTAATGACCCAATAAAGTGCATGCACACACATCACAAGCTAACTTATTTGTCACATAACACAATCCCCAAGTACACAATAGGCTCACAGAGTTGAAGGACAAACCTGATATCAGAGACAGAAAAATAAGTGTGGTATGCAAATGTAAAGGAGAATGGCTTTCCATCATTATTAGTATTTCTTATGCGTGATGTCAGCATGAGATCTCCTCCAGGTCCCAAAGTAACCCGTAGACGAAATTCATAACTGCAATGACAAAAAGTTGGCAATACTGATTCATCAAAACCCAATATATATGGAAACATGTAATCTAAAAAATCAATCACCATGATAAGAATATGAGCAAACAACAATTTCGACAGCATTTCTACAACATTTCAAATAGAGCAAGACTTGATGTTCGATTACTAGATAGCATACCTATGGGCCCAGATCTTCAGATCTTCTTCAGATGGCTTGAGAATTAAATCAACAAAAGCTTTATTAGAGGTATTTGTTGGGAAAGGTGGTGGATCAGTGTCGATACTCCAGAACCTGTTCCTTGCAAACCCATGCTGCTCGAGAGGTCCATTGTTTGAAACTGCATTTGCAGCGAAATCAGGTGATGAAATGAATAAATCCAGATGAAGCATAACAGAATAATGCTTACAATCAGTAAACATCATACTTGAGGAAGCATATTGGGATGCCCCCACGTATAGCTTTTGGAGGCTTGAAATTGCCTAGAACAAAGAAAAGCAAAACATGATTAATGAAAGGTTACAAGTAAAAGGAACAGCCATTATTAACAAACATACAATGTGACTGGACAAACACCACCTTTCATCCCTCAATGTCAACCATCACAGAAAGATGGAAAAGTCCAATCATGTGATGAGAAAATTGACATCAAGGTTCATCTCTAATATAAAGTGGGGATACTGCATCAAGTAGCAACATGACAAGAAAACATGTTCTATACAATCATAGTAGGGTCATCTCTTTACTTAATATAATGCATAGGATATATAGCACTATTTTTTCAATGTTTTTTCTTCTTTTTATTGAATTAAAAGAGGAGATAGATAGCAAACTACACAACCAGTAATCGACTGCAACCTTTGGAAAGGCCCTAAGACGCATAATGAGAATTAATGCAAACAACAAAAAATAAGATATTTATAAGAAACAGCATCTTATTCTACATAAAACAAATTTAACGTTATACAATTATGTGTATATTACTAAATAACCATTTAAGCTCCAAAAATTAGATTTCATTATATTCGTAAGTCCCACCAGAAAATGAATAAGAACTGATCAATGCACTCAACACTAGCAAGCTTCAAAATTGCCAAATAATGGACTTTCAGATGAGTAAAGTTTAGGAAGTAAACAATATATATTTGTTCACAATAAAACTATCTGACACTTCACTTACATGCTGATTTACTTCAGTATAAGATTGTTGAAATTAAAGAACCTACATAACACAAAATACCCTAAAATGCTGCTTAATAGCTTTTCTTGATTTCTTTATTTTGAATTTGTCTTGATTTTTTAGTGACACGAAACTATGAACTTGGAGCAAAACTTTGGAAAGTGCCGAAACTGTCAAAATCGAAACCCCACAAGATCCGGCTGATACCTCAATCGAAACTGAGTTTTCAAACCTTGTGCACAGTTGTATGCCCCTTGCCTCAGTTAATGAAATTTCAAAATAAGGAAATGGTAGAGGAGTTTATCTTTAAACCCTGATCTTTAAAAGCTGGCATCCTACATAGGCAGCTGGTTAGTCAAATGCACTTAAGAATGCCACAAGCAAATGAAAACTTAAAAGAAGAAAGAAGTTCAGATGATACAGAGAAACTGTTAAAATCCAATACCTTTTGATTAGCTTGTGATAACTCTCAAATAAACATACGTTGCTATCTTAAATAAACATACGTTGCTATCTTATACAATGATAGGGTCATTTGAGTTCTCTAAATCAAATTTTATTAATAATGATATCTCTATCTAATGGTTCTTTAAAAGCATTATATAATATGAACTAATTGTATTCGTCAAAAAACCTTGCAACTTATGACAAACTAAGTATTGCAAATGATTTTGATACCTTGCTGCTGACAAAAAGCAACTCCTCCCCTGGTCATTTTCCAAGATGTCACTTGACCACCATATAGATAGACCTGCTGACAAACAAATACACAACAAAAGGTGACAATCACCAGAAAGACTATTGTGAGTTTGCAACCATATCAAGCGAATGTCTCAGCAGCAACAGATTGAAAAGATTTGGTTTAAGCCATCTCCGTCCATTAAGCTTTTCATTAGATTGTTTCCCTGACTAGAAAGGAATGTCTCTTCTATGTCAAAATTTTGTAAGATTTAAGATGATTATGGAAAAGAATAAGTTCTTACCTTTCTAGACTTAATAAGATATGAGCATTCTAAGAGAGGAAAATATGGACCTTCTACATTTTATGCTCCTTTTCCAGGAGAGCTTCTTATATCCTAATAAATGGCATGCTCCAAGATCCTATAAAGAAGAAAGGATAGCTATCATGGAGGTAAATCCAATTTGAAATGAAGATATTTAAATGATGTGATTGCTACTTTCTCTTTCATTTCATTTTCTCTTCAACTTCTTTCTTCTATTTTTCCTCGTATAGCACTTTCTCTCTTGCTTTGATGCAAGGTCCCAATATCGGTATTGGACCCTATACTAGTACCTTCTTGGTACAGTGTTTAGTACACTATAAGCGGGGATCAAGTTCAATGCACCAATACTCGTACACCTCCGATATTGCATACAAGTTTGTTAATGGTGTGGTATGGTATGCCTAGTATGGCGTACCTTGCTTTGATGCACGATCATGCAGGCCCATTTAGCCAGCCAAACTAGCTGTTAAAGATAACCATTCTATTTTTGTCAGCCTTAAATTTCAACTGCATCTCCCACTTGCCTTTGAATTCTATCTTGCCCACCATTTCCCTTTCCAGATGGTGACCTGATTTGTCAACTTTCTGGATATCTGTGACTACAAAATGCATCTCTCTACGCTAACCTAGAGTTAATCTCCTAATCCCCAGTTATCTGAAATTAGAAAATATAGGAATCCTCAAAATCTATTCCAAGTTTCTGCTTCTTGTGGTCACAGACGATCAAAACACAAGTTTCTATAAACCTAGCACTACATGACCCAAGAACCTATCTTTCAACAATCCAAAGCCACTTATTATATCACATATGAAACTCTAATCATACATTACTTACTCATTTGACTGATATTGTTTCTGTTGTGTTTTCCTTATTTTCTTATAGAAAATTATTTCTAAATTCCTTGCAATCCTTAAATTTGCATCTAATATTTCTTCATATATTATTTGATCATAATAACTTAGAAATAGAATATGCATGAAAACAAAATGAATTTCATGTGACACCAGAAAACATATCCAAAATTTTCATGCATATTTTCACAAGTTTCTCATCTCACCAACATTTCCTAAATGCTTATTATTGTTTGTTTCAGTCATTTATGCCCAAAAGAACTCTTCTAAGTTCTAGCTTATATGTCTACTCTCCAATATCAAACCATTACTTCAGCAAGAACTTAAGGAAGCATGCATGAAAATATCATATTGAAACTATGCAATGCAACAGAAAATATTTTAAAAAGACAGTTTGTGATCTAAAAGCATATGTAAGATGTTCCAGACCAAAAGGATATCCCAAATTGTCTCTTCATTATTTATCTTCTAAATTTGAGGCAATTGCCATTCCTCACAAGGATTATATCAAAAGCTCATATCAAAGTTTGTGATATGACAGTTTGTGCCTTTCTTTTTGATGTAAACCGCACGCTGTTGTATCACCATTCCTCAAAAGGATTGAGGTAATCAAGATCTCATCCCTCAACTTCACCCAGAGAATCACTTTCTTCCCGAAGTTCTTTCCTTCGAACAACGTGATGACAACCTAGTCAAGAGTGTTTTTGATGAACTCCTAATCTACAGATCAAGAAGTTTGGACCTGAGGGTGTTCCACGGAGAGATCAAGAACTCAAGATCGAACAACATGCACGCGACACCGACTCCCCTGGATCTTATTCCTCTCAACTACTCGACATGCATGAAGAAAGTGACCTAACCAACTGATCCAGTTGGAATCAAATCCACAAACTGCATAGAGCCGAAAGACGTTCCCATCCAATTTCACAATCAGACACCGATCGATCTTGCATGTCATTCACTTTTTTCAGGATACAAGTGAATTGAAAAATAAATCGAGAACTGCTTAAGGCAGACAATAAGAGTATAAAAGGCGGGCAAACCGTCTACAATTTCTTGAAATGAACCAAAAATCAAAACAAGAATACCCCAAGAACCATCAATCCCATCAATAACAGCATCAGATCCAGAACTAACAGAAACGAATCGAAATTCCGATGCAAGAAATGATATCTCGTTCCATCGAGAATTCGTAAAAGAACTCAAAAGAAAGAAGAAAAGAATAACCGATCGAAGCGGGATGAGAGCAAATGAAGCGAACCTCGGCCGAACTCCCCTTGGCCTCTCTCAGCACGACCTTGTCGAGGCCATTGACGCCCTTGCAGAACTCCACCGGCGGCTTCTCGCCCGACATCGCTCAAATCCCATAACCTGAAACCCTAACCCACTCTCTCTCGCTCTCCTCCCCTCTCCTCCTCTCTCCCTTCCCTCCCTCTCCACCCGGAGCCAAGAACAGTAAGATAGAATGGCCGAGACCGGAGAAGAACAAAACTTGAACCGAAAAAGGAAATGAGTTATATTTATAGAACCAGAATAGAAGAAGAGGGAGGGGCGCACAGTACACGGAGATACCCGGTTCGAAGGAAAAGCAACGACGTCAGAATGTGCCCATAAAAACTTTATGTAAATGTGAACAACCACCGTCCGTTCTACTCATCAGAGGAAGGACGGGTGCTCTTCTCTTAACGCATATAAATGTCTATGAGGGCATTCAGATGATGGGTTTGTCGTTCACTCGTCGTTTTTATCATGGCATCGCTATAGGAACCGAACTGATACCCCAGACGGAACTTAAAAAAAGACTCATGTAAGGGAACCGGTTGAAATAAAGTGGGACCCGCTTTTGTGTGATGAGGTACGAAAGTTTAGTTACTTTTGGGTCTCCTACAGAGTTTTCAATTTTAAAATACTGCAACTTTTCGTCCGTTTCAAGGGATATTATTTTATATATTCTTTTTACGAAAAGCACTTTTACTGGGGGAATTGTTGTTTTTTTTTTTGGTAAAGGTAGGAATTGTTGTTCACCGTGGACGCGAAGTCCGGATGAAAGTAGAAGGTTGGGCATGAGAGAATCTCGACCATTCATTTGCTGAAAATATACCCAGTCTTCCAGCCAAGCCTGACCATAGATATTTTAGCGTATAGATCTAATTTCCATAGACCTACCGCGACCTGGATATGGACTCGGCCTCAAACCTAATAGTTTACTCAAAAAAACATAAATTTTACTATCTTTAAAGTTTCTGGTAGTGCTTACGGCAGTTTGTCGTTGTACTAGGATCCCTATCATCATCATATATATGTATATAGTAAAAATTACTAGAGCACGTGCATGATATGCGGGGTCACATGCTCACACGAGATCAATGAACATATATTATTAGTCTTCGAGAGTTGTACCGTGATATTTCATGAGTGTAGTAGGAACTTTCATATGTATATGCTTACAATCGGTTAGTGCCCCTTACTAGTTTTCTAAACTTAATATTTCATGGCAATACTATGATCTCTTACTACCACACACACACACACACACAGATATATACATGTATATATTGATACTTGTAGAATAAAGATTCCTAGTAGTTCATGATGGCGGCTATACACAGTTCATAGATGCTTGTCCAAGGTTAATTACCATTTACTTTCTTATAATAGCATAGTAGTCTTCATAACTTGTATAATGGTCTCTCATAGTTGTACAAAATCCTCTTATAATTGTGAATGTATTTTCAATAACTGTACAATGGATTTAGCAATAGAATATGGTCTTTAGTGGCTGTATGAGGTCCACGCATACTTGCCTAAACAATGATCAATTAGTATTTGTAATAAGTTCATAGGATTTTCAATGATATTTGCTTATACATGTATTTTAAATATGTATGCAATAATAATTAGTACTACACGACTTTAAGTAGTCTATGACTTTTAATTCTTTTCAAGTCAATGCAGCAAGTCCTCAACAATATTATGTACCAAAAAAAAACATTAAAATATTTAGCCAAAAAAAAAAGAACTCTCAGAATAGATTATTTTTTTCTTTTTCCTTTTTTTTTCTCTTTTTGTGGCAACAATGCATGAGCTAACAGCCAAAAGAAACCACCTTTTTATTTATTCTGAGAGAGACGAATGAAACAACTAGACAATCAAAAGCCTATATATCTTCATGTTGTTTTAGAGCTGTTGCTGTTACTTCGTACTGAAAACAATTGCTAGTACTAATATTAAATCAAAATCATGACCCATAAGTATGTAAGAACATTGCTTGGTATTATTAAAAATTGCACTTGGTCTAAATGAGATTTCTATGGTTACTTTGGGTCATGTAATCCCAGAAGCGATGAGCCTACTAAGGAGTTTGTTTGACGTGGGACTCCCTCAGGGGTCACAAACTGAGCATCTGATTAAGGCCTGCAGAAAACTCGAACAACCTCCATGGTCCATGAGTCCCTGACAACCAGAACGAAGGCAACCACCACATCAGTATTCTGTCAAATCGACAATAATGCATCATATTTCAATGTGACAAGTGAAAGAATGTTAACCATGAACAGGTCAAAATTCAAAGCCAATATAATTTATAAATAGAACAACTGAACAAGTGAAGTGCCGACAACTCCACAAGCAAGTAGCTGACTTTCTCTTTAGCATAACGGTCCACACATTTATTTAACCAAATATCAGGCAAAGAAAAAAATCTTCAGAATTGAAGTATAATGCCATAACATGATGAGGCATAGACTGTTCCTCATCCTGAGCATAATAAATTGAAAGTGATAAAAGCCTAGCAACAAATTTGAACTTAATCTGAAAAACTCAACATAGCACACGGTAGAATCTACTAACAGTCATGTCCAGTAAAATGGTCACATTATCCTGCCAATCCAAGTACTTCAGAAAAACCTCTTTCCCTCAGCCCTTGACAACATATACATCGTACTTTGCTTTGCTATCATAACTACAGATATTACCAATGTCAGTTATCCAGAAAATTCTCATGAGCATTGTAACGAAAAATCTTGATTTAGATGTAGGTTAATGAGCATTGTAACAAGATGTTCCTCGACTCAAAAGTGAAGGCAATCATATCTTGCAGAAATTGATGATATCTTGTGTATAATCATTGATACAGCTGCATTCATTGCTCCCCATGAACCTGGTATTGTGCCTTTCCTGTTGACATCAATGAAAAGGGGGGACAAAATCTGAAATCTGATCAACATGTTTACCAGCCTGAAATTTTATATGTAAAAGCATTACCTATCGAATGTTCTAGAAATGAATTAACCTCTGTTTGATACCTTATTCGTTGCTCCACTAGCCTGCAACAATAGCACATTATAGTCTATTATCATAAGAACCAATCAACAAATAGCCTCCAACTTAGTAGACTTTGGTAATGGGTAACAAATAACCATGGATGGATTAGATTTGGATCCCACCAGCCTAAAACCAAGTGGAGTTGGTCCAGCAAAATAGTAACAAATTAAAATAAAGCCAAGTATAAATAGCATAAAATATTAAAATTATAAGTTGATATTATAAAATTCAGAAACAATCTCAGCCTACTGAACCGTTGAATAAATGTTAAGGCCTCATCATATAAGTTGATATTATAAAATTCAGAAACAATCTCAGCCTTACTGAACTGTTGAATAAATGTTAAGGCCTCATCCATTCCGAATGCATATTCGACTTTCCCAAGTCATACCAAAGCTCAACCTACTTTGACCATATGATTCACCGCACAGGAGGCTGAATGTGACAGAAGGGGGTAAGCAGTTGTTCTCACTTAATATTGGGTGACAGAGGTCTGATGCATGATTTACATAATATACAGAACCTATATTATGTTCATACAGAGACATGGCATTGCCTATGGAGACATTAACATTCCAATGCCTCATAGCAAGCAGTCTAATAAAATAAATATGGTAGAAATTTTACTTATTATCAATTGGGACAACTTGATTCTTTAAAACAAATAATTGTTGGATCCTGCTTATTTATAAAACATTGAACAACGGAATCTACTATTAAGCTGCACAAGAACAATATACATAGCTCTAACTATCAAAATTGATTCTTTTCTCTTTTATACAAGATTCCTTCATAAGATGTCAAGATCTACTTCTTCAAGTCCACTAATTCTTTTGGAGAACCACTGTGATTTTCTTTCCTGATCAAGGTTAAAATTGAAAAAATCTACTGTTCTATGATCCTGCAATGTGCACCTGACTAATCTCCATTATGTTCCTTGCTCCATGACCCACAACAGCTCCAATATGCTCATCTGCAACACCAAACATCAGAGTTGCCCCAGCCTTTAGAGGACCCAACAGAAAACCTTGTAACAGGTGATGTCATAACCTAAAGAAGCATTTAGTTAATAATCATTGACACAATAAGAGCCAACACCAAGCGGCAAGTCCTAGAAACTTTTTTATCACAAATCCAAAGAAATACATTTTGGAGAACAAAGCAATTCAAAAAGAGAATAAGATTGCATGGTAGATCAGAATAAGGACATGGAAACTTTAAGCATGACTTGCAAGCAGTGCAACCTTTCAAGAGTTTAAGATGGTCTGTCTTGATGCATATCAATAGGGAATAAACCATCAAAAATAGAAAAGAAAAATATGTTAACCAGTTCCTGTGGCTCGAGATTGAACCTGGTGCATTTAAATCAAATCATTTTCTTTAGTAGAATTTTTCTGTTGCCAAATAGATTCAGTTATTACTTCTTCAACAACATTTTCTTTAAAATAAGTTATCTTGCAGGAAAGCATAAATATAGAACAAGATAAAAGGATACCAGGTGCATAGGAAGGGAAATTCACCAGCCACTTCTTCAGACTTATGTCATACAATACTTTAACAAACCTTATCCCATCTTTATAGGGCCGCTATAAGTAAAGGTATAATCAGATCAATGAAATCTCAGCTTGAAATCAACTAGCTGAACTTGTGTTGAAATTTTAGCCAAGGCATCTTTGGATAAGAGAGGGCTTGACTGACACAGAGGACCATGACTGCAAGTGCAAGGTTGGGTAACCAAGAAGTAACCCTCCAAGGTTCCTACATTTAGGAATCTAGATGACAATAGAAAAGGACAGAATTTGATATGAGAATAATCATGTTGAATATGTAAAGGATTCAAACAAAATAAAAACAATGAGGCATCACATCTGTACGAATTTGAGTTAGACCAAGAGGCCAAAAAGTTAATTGATGGTATTAATGAAGCATGTGTAGAAATTTATATTACAAATCAGCATTTTAAGTATCGTGTACTGTAATGGGTGATATGTGGTGTGACAAACTTAGTACGGAACCAGTATGTGGCAAATTGCACATTAGTCATGCATGTGAAAGATAAAGCAAATAGCACATATCAAATGTCATCAAAGTAGATACAATTGATATTATTAGCTAGAACCTATATATAAGGATTAATCATTTAAACCTACCTTTTTCTAACTTCATGACAAAACCATTAGATCTCAATTGACATTAATAATACAGAACGCAGCTATATCAGTTGCTTCATTTCTTTGACTTTCACCTTCACCTTTTACCCATATAGTTACGTAAACACTCATGATCACCAGGAAAGCAAAAGAAGTATTTTTCACTACAAAAAGATATATTAATTGCAGCCCCAGAAGGTTACATTCTGTTCCCTGTAACCTTCAAAGGATGTTTCACCTAGAAACCTGCAATGCCTATGCGAATAGAGTTTGGAATAAATATAAAGATGAATTAATCAAATTGTGAATGCTCCAAGGGTTTGCTCTAGTTGAATTCTAATTAGACAAGTATGGTTTTCCTACTTGTATACTGTCCAGAAGCAAGAGCACCATTTATGAGCTAGCCTAATTTTGGTCAAGATGTTGATCAATGTTCTGCAAATAATCATTTACTTTAATATGTCTAAATAAATAACAAACTCATATGGTTATATCTACCAATTTAAGTACATATACACACTCAAGGTTTCAATTATGTAGCCAGCATAACCCCAAGCCAAATATAAAATATAAACTTAATATGTATGGAAGGTCAATGAGGACTTAGAAATTACATTTGCCAAACAATCAACAGTTGGAATAGCCTCTAACATACATGCGACTTCTCAATGATAATAGAGAATCATCAAGTCCTAATAATCAAAACGTAAGCAGGAAAAGAATAAGATTGACAAGCGATCATCAATGCTATGCGGCCCCAAATTAGTAGGACCCTGCCTCCAAGCTCCTCCATTCATGTAAATGTATCCCCTCAGTATGACATTCAACTATGAAATAACTAGAAGGATCTAAACAACTCAACAAATACAGACTCTCTCTTTCAGCAGTGCAAACTGTGAGTGGCATCAACACAATATTGCCTTGATGAGTTACCTCAAAAATGTGTCAAGCAGGAAATTACATGGAAGCATAATAGATTACTGAAAAAAAGTGATAAAAGATTCTTTCTTGGAATCAGGTGTGTAACTGGACTGGAAGTAAATACAAAGTTACTGGTAGTAATAAGAGTGTTTGAGAAGCAAAAAATATTATGGTTAGAATCCCACCTGCATATGGATATGAAATGATTACAGACTAAGTAATGAGTAGTATCTTCAGTTAATGTAGACAAAATCAAAAAGATTGCATGCACTTGTTCCTCTAGAGACCCTGTTATTGTAACTAGCCTATCGTTCAATTAAAGATGATTATTATCCTGAGGAGATATCTGGATGCCTGCTCCTGAGTTGTCAACAAATGAGCTGCACCAATGCATATCATACACAAATACATAATAGAAAACAGTAAAAGCAGATATTCTAAGAGAATATTTGCCAGAAGTTCAACAAATGGACATTTCTCTAATCAGCATCATATTAGCATCAGAGATTATTTGACTTTTGATGGTGTAGACTAGATAGTGGATAGCTTCAAACTAAACATCATAAATCAATGTGCAAATATAGACTCTTCGAGATCACTGAATATGTTCAGCTTCACCAAAGGTCCCCATCAATTGCCAATTCCCCTCAAAGAAAAGGTGTTCCCACTACTATAGTCCTATCCAAGAAATTTATGATAGAATATTGGGATCACTAGATCCATCATTGCCAAAGAACAGTGTACTGATAAGATGATGAATGGATAAGCAAGGAGAAGTGAGTGACCGTTGTGGATTGGCCATTGTCTCAATATGGTTGGCCTATTCAGAGGATTAGTCAAGTTCCCATCTCACTATACCTGTTATGGACTTATGGATGAACTAGCAAATAGCATTCAAAAGAAGACTCCATGGTTACCTTAGTTGCAAGTTTGGAGAGTGGTAACTTGATGACATGAGAAGAGATACCAAATAAGAATTGTGAAACATAGCTTTGAGGGATAAAAGCGTAGTTAAAATGCAATGAGATGGATAAGAAACCTTCCAAAAACAACAGGAAGGATGCTTCCGAAGTGGTGAACATGACCAGCTACCAAAAAAATAGCATGTTGCATCGGTGATATGTTGATTATAAAGTAAATTCAAGCATGCAAAGACACTGAAAATGTCAAAGTGGATGAGTGTAAAAGCTAAAGGATAAAAATGCAAACAGGTAAACTAGATAGTGCTTTATAAGTACTAGAGCATGAAGTGACAAAATACCGAACATAATGATACATGCCAATGCAAAAAAATGGAAATCTACAAAAGACGGACTTTAAAATTACTGCAAAAGGGCAAACAAAAGGATGAAGGGAAGAACTAAGTCACCGTTGATGGAAGTTGTCAAGAATTGAAACTTGTGCCCTCAAAGGAAGTAAACTTTGAGAGGAATGAGTAATGAAGAAAATATATAGATGTATGTATGTATATATAATACACACAAACACACATACATGTGTCTATATTCATGTGTGTGTGTGTGCGCATATATGTATGTACGTGCATATACATAAAGAATAAACATATACTATTGTATGCTCGGGTGGACCGAGAAATTGGTCCACCCACCTTCAAATCAATGAAGGCCATCCAAATGCAAGATTTGAACTGTTGAATATGATCCACAGTTATTCCACACAATAAAAAGGCCTAGAACACAAAACTCATACATTTTGATGGTCTCTAACCTATGAATCAAGTCAATATTAAAATGAACAGCACTGATTACACTAATGTAACAAATACATGATAGAGCATATAAATTAAAATCCACTTTATGGATCATGATCTACACATTTAAAACATAAATAGATTTAAATTTAGTAGGTTTGATGATTAGATTATAGTTAAACAAAGTACCATGCTATTAAAACCATCCATTGGGTCGAAGACCACCAAAACATATTCTAGGCCCTTTTATAATAAAATTATGTTCCAGGATTTAGATCTTGAATTTGGATGGGCTAACTGAAAATCACATGTTCTGGTGCTAACTAATATATGGATCAAATAGAACAAAATTTAATGAAACTGGTACACCCAAGTACACAACAACACACACACACACACACACACATACATACATACATACATACATATGTATGTATGTGGCGAGTATGTATTTATGTATGTATATATGTTTATATGTATGCATGTGTGTGTGTGTGTGTATATGTTTATATGTTTTATATGCACACACACACAGAGAGAGAATGAGAAAGAGAGGTGTATCTGTGGGTGTATGTATGTATCCATGAGTGCATACATACACAATCATATATATATGATGGACTATACTCCTCCCAAGAGGAAAGGGTTTCTACTCCCCTTGGGTCTAAAATCGACAATAGGGCATCCAAATTGAAGATACACATTGTTTATTGTGATATATTTAAATTTCAATGTAAATATCCCTGTAATATGAGCGTTCGATTTTCTTGTGCTTTAAACTTGAAAGACTTATCTATGTGATGTAATAAATTGGATGATGAAGAGTGATGAAAAATCTGCTCTTTGAATGGTACTGGCACATCTAAACTCTTCCAAAAATAGAAAGAGTATATACTCACGAAGCTATCACAAGAGGAGATGCAAGGTTATGGGATTAAGATTAAGAAAACAACTAATGATGTATCCTGTATCAGGCTAAGCTGCATCTGCAGACGGCAATCACTTCGTGTTTTCTCCTTGATAGCTTTCTTGTTTTTCTCCTTACAAATCCTTATTTCTGGCGTAAATATTTCGATCGAAGAGACAACTTGAAGACACCACATTTTATCTTGCCCTCAAGATTCCACCACACATAAGATTCCCGTTCAATTTCCAAGAAAATCGACTGCACCATATCGATCTCTAAACCCCATCTCCAACATTATCAACAAGGCATTCGTTAAAACAACAGTGACGACTGGTAATGCGGGAGCAGAACCAACAAACAAGATTCGCAAAAACATTTCCATCTTGAAACTTTAAAGATTATAATCACGAATTGAACATCGAAGCACCGATCAAATCCAACAAAGAAGAGAGGATTAGGGCTCGCCTCACCTCGGGTCGGGAATCTTGGGCGAAGCCGGTGTCGCACGGGCGGGCTTCGAGGTAGGAGACGGCGAGGGTGTTGAGGTATTCATGGCGGAGGGTTTTCTCCAACGGAGAGGACGAGAGAAGCTGTGAGAGAGAGATCGCACCATCTCAGGGGTTTGGCGAAGGTTCTTGATTTATTTTTATGATCTCGCCGGCTCGCCTCTGTTTCGCTTTGCGGCACCGAAACCGCCGAGAAGCCGCGAAAACTTGAAGCCGTTCGACTTCTTTTAATGAAGCCACGAAGTTTGCCTCCCCGACCCACAAAAAATAAATAAAAAATAAATTACGTGCATAAGCTCCTCCGTATTCAAATATACATAAATAATTTTTCAAATTAATACCTTTTAATATTATCATAAATACTTTATATATATATATAT
>KE504830.1:156445-171200 GCA_000441515.1 Elaeis oleifera
ATATATATATATATACTACATATATATCTATATCATCTACCATCGTTAAAAATTAATAATTTAAATTAAATAATTAAATATTTTATGGATAGATATAATAAAAAATAATTTATAAGAATATATATGACAATAGTAATTTTAAGAGGATATTCGGTCAAATTTAAATGTTTAGAAATATATATGTAAAAAATTTAAAAAAAATATAAAAAATAATTACTCAAATAAAATTACAGTAAAAGGGATGCAACAAAAAGCGGCTTAGGTAGCCCATACTGTACCCCTAAAGCCTCACCAAAAGATAAATAGGGTTGCAGGTTGTATAATCTTATTTATTATATTTTAGAGATCATTTATAAATTAACTAGTCAGTCCAATTTTGATTCTTTTTTGATATTTATTTTCTAACTTTATTAATCTACCCCTAATTCAAAATCGAAGCACAAATTTGAAAGTGAGTATGAAAATAATTTTCATCCTCCAACTTCTAAGGACCATGGATATTATAGATCATCTAGAGATGGAGCTGACTATTAATTATACTATCACTTTATGGTCAAGTCCTATTACTAAAAATCCAATTCATAAAGCACCTCATCCATGGGGACGAGGATTGGCTAGGCTAACAATTAATAATAAGATTATGGCGTACAATGAGCCTGGCTTTAATACTATTTGTTACCGACTCATGCTCCAAAATTTAAGCTATTGAAAGAATATTGGCCTAGGCTAATGAATCCATATAGCATACTTTTATAAGTTAATGTAGAACCATAACATTACTCTTGAGCTAGGGCAATTTGGCCATTTCACTCTGCTTCATTGGCCATTTAAGAAAGTTGCTTAGTATTGATAACTTGGCAAAATGAGGTTGGCCTAGATCAGATCCCCCACAATGCAGAGCGAGAGACATGACCATCTTCTCTTCGCCCACTGCCATTCTCAAAGGTCTGGGCTATATTTAGTCAATGCCTTGGGATCTAGCATATGCCTAAAGACATCGAATCTATCAGCTCACTCGCTAGATGCAACCAACAGGACTTCACCTTGGCATGGACATCACCATCATTCACAGTTTGATGCTGTGGAAAGAGCCCAACAACCTAATCCTTTAACCTCTCTGCCAACAGACACATCCACCATGCTAGGGCAATATTCTCCATCTTAACAAAGCCGTAATTTTAATATTTGTATTTATTTATATTTTTTTCTTTCTTTATTCCCCTAACACCTTTTATACTTCTCTCCTGATTTCATATGTCTCAATGAAATCAGCTGGTGGGTTTTTTGCGCACCTTTTCCTTGGAATAAAAGTATAATAAACCTCAATTCAACCCCACGCGTGTGAAACCTTGGGAGATTTAACATGCAGAATATTAGCTTATTTTTAAGTGATATTATCTCCTTTCATCTACTTTTTTTTCTTATTGATAAGATCCTTTCAGTAATAATTTAAGAAGTGTTTTCCGGAAATGTTGCCAATAAATCCCTCGGCCGCATCCAAATCATCACAATAATGCCACGCATGCACATCACAGATTCTTTGCTCATATGACTCAGAAACAATAAGAGGGCATCAACGGAGGGAATTGGTGCAAGTCATATAATATAAGATGATTGGCTATCAAGTTTTAACTAAGAATAATAAAATCGATCCGATCCGATGGATATACATTCTATCCAAATCCGATCAAATTCAAAAATAAGATTTGATTAGATTTAAATTCAGATTTTGATAAAATTCAAAAACTGTAGTACGGATATAAATAGTGCCGTTTTCTATCTAAATCTTATTTGGATACGAAGATAGATATCTATCGTCGAATCTATTGGATATGAAAATGAATATCTCTTTTCTTATTCGATCGGATATTAAGTAAATTTAGATATAAAATATTAATTTCAAATTTAAAATTGATAGTACAATATCCAACTCAAACCCTGCTCATTGTCTGTGATTCCTATTTTTACCGATCCAAATTAACAGGCCAAACAACATTTTATTTTTCTTCGCAATTCAGTACAGTAATTAAATAAATGATGCAGAAGAATACGGTAAACCGTCTATCATATGACAATGTAAAACATCTAGAAGGCTACTGCTTGTCAATGAGGTTCCAAATGGAAGAGTTGCCATGCTTTAAAGCAATGGCCATAGTAATGGCTTCAGAAGGGATCCGTTAAGTAGCACACATTGGTAACGGTTTCAGAATCTCCTGGAATCAACTTGGATAGGGTTAACTGAGTTCATAGACCTCAGTCCGCCATAAACATAAAGTGCACTAAGTTCTATTCTAACATAAGACAATCTCAAATCTTGCCATAAGACACCAACAGAAAAAGGAGAGACACTTATACAACTTTACTAGCATTCATAATTAATTTTCTCTGGTGAATCCCACATCACCAAATCTTCATCTAGGATTACATGATTTCTGCTTGGCCTTCTCTATCAGAGGTTTCAATTGCTTCTTCTCTGCAAGAATCTTCAGGAAGTTGAATAAGAACGGTATGTAATTGTGCTTCCTCCTCATGTTTTCTGTTTTCCATTTCTTGAATTTCTCCTCCTCCATCAGTATTTTCTCGGTTGCACTTTCTATCCCAGAGGCCACCTCTGCAAGTGCTTTGTTTATTGCTTCAACAGCAGAACTTTGTTTGTTACCTGTAATCATATGATCATTCAATTGCTGCAGAAGATGTTCCCTCTTCTTCTGGAGCTCCTTAAGTTCTGCTGTATACATCTCCTTCCTGTTCTTTATGACAGCCATGAGATTGAACCTTATCTCATTTCGAGAGTACTGATCAATCCGTTCCTGGATCACTGGCTGCACCATCCGTAGCCAATCCATGTCTCCTTGTCCACCGGAGCATTGTCCGAGGCTGATTGGGCCTTCCTTCAGCCCATCTAGCTCATACAGAACCCCATCGACAGGTATATAACTTATGAAATGGTAGACCTCATCATCTTCCCTGCAGCTTTCTGTTCTTCAGGCACAAAAGGCTCAGGCCTTGCAAAGCTGTTGTGTGCCGTTCGAATAGCCTCGCTGTTGTTGATAGCTAGTCCTTTGAGTTCTGGTGGAAAATTCTTGGTGAATTCTTTTAACACCGACAATTCTGGCCCAATATCAATATCCGGACAGTTCATCAGAATAGAGAGGATTGCTTGGGTTGCACAAGCATTGTTAATAACCTGCAGGCAGATTAAATCAGCCAAGTAATGCAAGGCTACAATCGGCAGATAGAAAAATGGCAACTAATGAATAATACTGCTAACCTGGCTGGCAAAAATAGATTAGGGTTTGGGTCCTTTATTACAACCCGATCATCTTTTCCCAGGTCGCCATTTGAAAAGGAATATCAACCCATAAACTGGCCTGCAAAAAATAAAAGCAACTTAGCCAACTGGATCAAGGGAGAACAGTAGAATTATAATAAACAGCATAACTTGGCCATGGAACTATAACAAACCGTAGATTGTTCAGGGAGTCAAGGTCTAGTGAATACAATTCCTCCACCTATTAGTCAAAACAATTAATACAGGAATCAAGTTTTGGTGCAATACAAAACCAGAAGACAGCAACCAACAAAGTTGTGAAGTTCACAAGGGATCAGAAGCATCCAGAGGCAATTATGTTGCAGTTATAAACCAAGCAATTATCAAAAAGAGAACAAAGATTGTTACTGAAAATCCAACAATAATAAGCCTTGAAAGAGAATCGCAGTCATGTCATTTTACACCCGTGTTTACCTGCTTATGTCTTGCCATGTTCAAAGCTCAATGATGGAAGAATTTAAAGATTAAATGTCCCACACAAAGCAAAACAAACATGTTGAAAGAGTTGCCACGGCTATTGCTTGTGAAGAACTCAACCCCTTAATTTCTTGAGGCTTTATGGTTAGAAGGAAAAGGATAAAAAGCTCAGACTAAACACTATATAAGACATTTGACTAGAATGTAGGTGAAAACCTCAAGTAACAAACCACATACATGTTGATTTAATCTATCACCATCTGCTTGATTATTCCATGGATCCATGTACCCATTCACAGTTCATCTATAAACTAGTTTTGACAGGAACATGGGTTGGAAATCTCTACCATGTATTATGCAAACAGATAGGGGTGGGTCCATGTGTCTCCACCCCATTTTTATCTCCAACCCTCATTTGTGCTGCAGACTCCATATTACTTTTGCATCCCCATTCCTGCGAGTTTGATCACACTTTCTTCCCATCCAAAATGGCCCTCTTGGTCCATTTGATGTTTCACAAAGCCACTTCTTTCCCCTCACTACCTAGCCTATGCATGGGACCACGTGGGACCAAAATGTGTGACCTTTCACATGCATGGCTCATGCGAGGCTCCTAGTTGGGATAATGAAATGTTCTAATCAACATAGTACATCTTTCAGCATCCGCCCTCACTCTATCACTTTTTCATACAAATAGAACTACGGCAAGAACTCATTCCTTGCCTGAAACTCACAGTTGAAGACATGAAAATCAGTCATTGTTAACAATCATGACATTAGAATTATAAAAATAATATGTTGTCAAGAGCCAAGGAAGATCTCAGGCTGCATTTGGTTGCAGAATAAATTTTGAGGCAATAAGGAAAGTTATCCAGTCATTGTAGAAGTGGACTTATTCCATGGGATAAGGGTCTTTTGGCATTTGGTTGGAGAAATAAATGCGAGAGGATAAGGGAAGGGAATAGGGTGCATCTAATGTGCATCAAATTTTGTGATGATTTAGATTTTATCACAAGAACTGTAACACCGTCCCACTTTTTCTGCATTTAACAAAATAGATAAGAGAAGTGGAGGAATTTGGCTATCCAGTAGGGGGAATAAACCTATTCCACCCCACCTCGTGGAATTGGCTTAAGATGTAACTTGTAAGTGGAAGCAATATCCCCTCAGGCATCATAAGGATAGAATAACCCTATTTCATTGGCCCAAAAGGCCATTTGGTAGGATAAGAGAGAGAATAGGGGTTATCCCCCCACGTATTCCCCATCCAAAAATAGCCTTAAGCAAGGTTCACCAAATCCGTACTGGAGAGCATAACGGCTGGCGACCGGTTTGGCACTATTCCGGAGCATACCAACAAAGGGAGAGCCAAAGAGGGAGGCGAGAGGGAGAAGAAGAGAGAAGAAAAAGAGAGAGGGAGGGAAGGTGAGGGAGAGGGAGAAAGGGAGGAAGGAAGGGAGAGAGAGAGAGAAGAGAGGATGGAGCGGGCCGAGAGGAAGGGAGGACTCAAAAGCCCTAGTCAAAATAGAGATCCCTTCTTTTGAGACTGATTTTAGTTTGAAATTGGCAAAATAAAAAATGGATCCCCTATTTCAAAATGAAATAGAGGAACCCTATTTTGACAAGGGCTTTCGAGCCCTCCTTCCCTCCCTCCTCCCCCCCCCACCACTTTCTCTCTCTCTCTCTGTTCCTCTCTCCCTTTTCCCTATCCCTCCATTTTGAACTGATAGTAAACAACTGATCTGGTTTGGTATTACCCGAACAAGCCCATACAGCACAGTTCAGCAGGCCTTGACATTAAGAAATATAGCTACAAAGCTGCAAATGGTTAGGAAGGATAAATGATCTAAAATCAAGAGTCCTAATTTTTTTCTCTTGTTTCCATTTTTTCTACTATGCAAATTATGGGACTACGTATGTAATATGTATGCTTTCTAAGATAGCCTTATAAACAACTATATTGTAACTTCTCAGAGTATTGCAAATATTGGTGTATAAATTTTATACTAGATTAAGTGCTTGTTCAGAAACTTGCTGGCAAAATTTGACCTTTAAGTCTTTTAGGTAAATTATTCTACTTGCAATCTAAGTTTCCTATTTGACACCATCAAGCCTATGGCATGGATACTAGATATTCATGATGTGGAACCGCTTCAGAAGGCTTAGATTCAAGGTTTATTGTACCAGTATCTTAATGGTACAGTAACACATTCGTTAGGGTGGATGTGTAGGGGCACGAACATCATATTGTCACAGGGTCAGGAGACCCTTTCTCTTGCCCACCCATGATACCATGTGAAATTGGGTACACCCGGTAGTAGGGATTGATACAAAATGGAATCAGGCAATGTAAAGCAGCTCCATCGGTCCATTTTGATTGGGCCCATGTGCTATACTGAACCTAGGAACTGTACTGTTACCTTCCCAGTATGATACAGTACACCCGGTACATGATGCGGTATAGGTCAACAAGGCAAACCTAGCTCAGAACCCGCCAGAAGAGAGGACTAGCACAAAATCTCATAGTTGGAGTTATTTCTAGATAGGGCTTGCAATCGCGATACTGGACCACACACTGATACGATGCGATACAATGTTGGTAAGCACGATACAAGAGGGGTCAGCTTAGTGTACCGACACCCAATACACCTACCATACCAAGTATCGATTTCATACCAGTACCATAGAGTATATTATGCACTGACATGATGGACCTTTGTTTCTAGGAGTTCTTTAATCTTATATAAAATTGATGTTGTACAGGAAAAAGAGGGAAGAGGAGCAAGTAAAACCAACATCCAATATGCCTCCATACCGAGTATTGATTCCGTACCCATAAAGTACAGTATGGTATGCCCAATACAGGGCAGTACACATTGATACTACAAACATTTGTTTCCAGGAGTTTTTTTAATATTATATAGAATTAAAATTTTTATATAACTTTAATGATTATGATGCCTCAATTCTTTCTCCAAGAAAATTATATAAACTGATGTTGAAGACGAAAAAGAGGGAAGAGAAGCAAGTAGAAACATGTTTTCGGAATACCCTCTCCTCGAGTGCATTGCTTCCTTGCACTTTTTTGAGATGATTTAGTTATGTCAAGAAGCTCATCAATCTATTATCTCTAATTAACTCCTTGTTTTTGTTCTTTATGAGTACTCTTTCTAAGCCTAAGAGGATCTAAGAGCACTTGCTACATAGGTAGGAGCTTAATCTGCAATACCAGTTGTAAGCTGGCCTTCCAGATTCAACCCATTAATCCTGTCAGCTTGTCCGAAATTCCCGATTCATCCTGTCACTTGCCAAAGAACAATAACCATTCCAAATGTTAGTACCTAGTGCCAAATCAGTCTTAATAGGTCCACAAAAAGCAATGAATCATCTTGAATATCTACAGCAAAGCTAATAGATCTGCCTAAATTTACATACATATGTATGTGTACATACATACATACACCTTTTTCCTTGAAGCACATGAGTATTAAATATATTTAGGTAAGCAGCTCCTTGAATGGAAGAAATTTTTCAATTTTTATTGTTTAAGCATAATCATTCACACACCAGAATTGTTCACTGGCACGGCAACAAGCAAATCAAAGCAGTTAGTTTACAGCTGGTGCAAATTGATCACCCTGTTATAGCACCAGACATGTTTAAAAATTATAATGATGAATTGATGATGACTCTATTTGTTATCCAAAGGAATAAGGGCACAGAATACTCCATTTTATATCATGCAATAAACCCATTTGTTTAGAGAATCCACCGGTCATTTTAAAACTTGCTGAAAATCCCAAAAATGTAGACCTGTATAAGACCAATAACAATTGCTAGGTTCCATGCATTGGGATTAATTACAAAGTTACCTGATAACCAAAAATATAACTGAAATGAACAACTTAGAGGGCAACATTACCATGATGCATGTAATAGAAAGCAGGATACTGTAAGATCACTAACAAAGATCAGTTTCATGTTAATAGCTAAGTATAGATGTAAAATATGACATTATCCAATTTAGCACTATCAGATGATAAAGCAGCAATTTTTGAAATAATTTATAACAAAAGAATCTAACACAGAGGGCAGTAAATAAACTAACCTGAACACCTTTTACTTGCATCTGTTGGATCAGTTCAGTAAAAACACCTGGAAATGTAATGGACTTCTTAGTTAAACAAAACGATAACTGAGATAGTATGCCAAATGCTAACAAAGAGAGATTTCAAATTTGCAGCAATCTAATGGAGCATATCAAAATACATCCCACCATCATTTACTCTGTTACTTGAGTGACTGCAAATTTTTTCCCCAAAAAACTCTCTCAGGAGCAGAACATAGTGATATTCCTATAATGCCACATGCTCATCATAATACTTTCACAAAGATATATGATCTTTTCCATTAACTTGTGATGATGACGAGTGCAGATTTGGAAAAACAAACTAACAACTCCAATAGTTTTGCCAGTAAAATAACTATGCAACAGTATGCTACGCAATAAACTTATCAATGCTCATTGGAAATGATGGTAAAGCTAAAGTCGAATTTAGAAAACAAGCAATTGCAGCTATGGATGCACATATGACATAACAGATTTACATCATAATACTTGAATTGTTTCTATAAGCAAACCATTCAAGTGAACAAACAACCTACAGCTAAAGAACTGTAAAACCTCTATGATGTTAAATCGTTAATCCTTTTAAAAGTTCAGTATAATTTGAACCAAACATCTTAAGAAATTAAAGCATGAACAGAAGCAGGATCTATTCCATACTCTAAACCTCTTCCGTTTACAATCGGGTGCAAAGTTGATGACACTAATTATCCACCACCAGATAACGCAACCAGTGAAATCCAAAAAAACAGAGGCAAACAAAGAGAGAACCAGAAAAAGTATAACATCGTATGGCTTCAGTAGTTGTCTTCGCATGGTAGTTTGATCACCATAAGCCCCTGGACTATGCAGATGTTAATGAGACAACAATAAGGCCTCCAACATTGTGTGGTCCAGATCTTGGGCTATAAAGAAGATCAAGATCCAGTCACATAAAAAGATATTTTCAGAGAAAGCATTGAGATTGATATAAGGTGCAATTGAGAAGACAAGAGATGAGTATATCAGAGGAAACACATGGTTTACTCTAACCAAGAACAAGGAGTGGAGAACTGAGATCACTTGGGCAAATGTAAAAATAGAAGCTTGAGATATGGATATGCTCAGCTTGGCATCAAAGGGCTAGGAAAGAAGCAGGGGTAACCAAAGATGATTAAAATATAGTTCTGATAAAATACCAATAAAAGTTTTGTTGGTAGTGATTGCACCAAAAATGCATTCCATATGGGGCATTAGTTCATTTTCATTTCCACTAAAAATGCATTCCATATAGTTTGTTTGTTTCTATTATTTTTGGATCCACGACCTGATAAACCTTTCCTCCAAAATTCTAGTTGACAACTGATCCCAACTGACCTTGTCTAATTAATTAACACCATAACAATTTCAATAACATAAACCATGAAAGCTCCTAGATATCAATAGTTGAGTTGTCTGTCACAAGAACAAAAGAGTACAAGCTTAAAAAAAGATCTTTGCTGTAAATCCATTTTGATAGAAATTTTGCTGGCCTGGCCACAGCTAGTATTTAAGCTTCAGATAATTACTTCTTCCTTGGCATTAGCAAGTTACTTATACCTTTTTATAACCTCCCAGCCCACTTCTTTCATGCCCACCAAATTGCCTCTTGCAGAACTCTATCGTATAATTTCCAAGTTAATAACATGTGGATCTCTCCAATCTTTCTGCATCTTACCTATCATATACATAAGTTGAGTATTTAACCTTACTAGGTCTTTTGCATCATTATTTACTAATTTAAATCTTCCAAACTCCCCAGAATACTTACTTTCATCATATATATGACAAAGACTACTTGATCAAGTTCTGGATCTCACCATTCCAGCACCAATTTCTTAACATGTATACCTTTGTCTTTAGATCTCCATGAACTCTTCCAATCATCTAAAAGATATGTCATTTAATACCATGTCAAAACTGACTCAATTCTGAAGTTCCTCCTGGAAGATTTTTTTCCCTCAAAGGATGCTGCATTGTTGCCAATGTCATTATAAGGCATGTTAACCTTTCATTTCTTCCTTCAAGATTTGGCAAGCATATCCACTTACACTAAGTAACACTGTGCAGAATGACTTTTTATCGGCATCATCAATTATTCTTACATGTTGACCTTTTTCTTTAATCTGTATTCAAACATATTATATTTCAGGCATGCTCTATCCATTCTTCAAAATATAACTACTTTCTCATTTATCTTCTCATAAAATACATTTTAATCTCCCCCTGTAAGCCAATTGCTGGAGCTTTATCCACAATGCTATCAAAACCTCTACTGTCTTTGTCTACTCCCTAAATGACCATAGAATTGCAGCCTACAAATATCCTTTCTCCTTTTGGACTACCTTAAATTGCACCGTGCATCTCCTCCTTGAATTACTTCTTTATTCTTTCCTCCAATTGTACTCATGGTGCATGAGCATCGCATCAATAATTTCCACACCAAACAGCAATCAGCTATTAGTCAAATATCCTTGTCGCAACTATAGATTTTGTCCTTTTTGCATCTTTAACTAATTTCTCATATCATGCTTCTGGCCATATAAAGTTGTAACTATTACCAATATGGTTAAGATTTCCTCCTACCATTCGCTTTCTTATAAACATGCAAGTAATCTCCTTTTCACCATTTCATATCCAATCTTCAATCTAACTCCATATATTCCATCTTCTTCCACACACACAGTTATTCTACCCTCCCATGCTTCATTCCAATTGTAGTCTCTCTCCTCTTTGTCACTTCAAACAAGCATCATGACACAACATTGTTCCTCACGCATCCTAAACCCTTGCAGCACGTAATTTACTGGGTGCAGCTTATATGATCCTTCGCATCACATGTGTCGCAAGATAAGTAGTTGAACCACAACTTATGGGGGTACCCCCAAGCCAATCATATTGGTTTCACAACTCAATCAAATTAAATTGTTCCGCAATGCTTATAAGGAACTTCCAAACACCAACAAAAAATCATAATAGGATATGTTACGTAGTTTGAGGTTTTCTAGGATTCGTTGTCAACCTAACTTCCAGATTCACCTTTTACCTACACCAGGGATCGACAGTAATTATGATTGTGAAATGTGAACTTTCTAATATGTAACAAAACATCAGCTACCATCTAATTAAGGCTGTATTGATACCCACTATTTCCTTGTAGGCATGTTTTCAATATCACAACTCTTCTGATTGTAGATCTAATCAAGGCTATATTGATGTTTTCTTGTAGGCTATATTGATGTCTAGTTCGCTTCAGTATCTTTTATATTCCTACCTAATGCAATCCTACAGACATAGATTGCATGAGGAATCACAACTCTTATGATTGTACATCTATTTAGGTTGTTTGGGGTTAAAAGAATGATTAAGATCGCAATGCTCTGAGTGTGTTATACAAGATTGTGTTGGATCAATCAACATGCATTGAGCAAATGGAATGCATGCACAATTGGGCTTCCCAACCCAACTCCCAATACAGCTTTAAGATAAGAAGCAAATGTACTTGATGAGAATTCAAAGAACAGATTACCTGGCTAATATGATCGCAATAATTAACCTATATGATAGAATAATGAAAACCACAAATTTCAAGCTTAATCCAAACTGCTTAGGAGCAACTTTCAGAATCCTTCGCCAGACATTCAAGGTTTCACATCCATTCTAACTACAAGTTTTTCCAATTCACTTCTCACAATATGATAGAATAACAAAGCCATGAATTTCAAACTTAAATCCAAACTTCTTGGGAATATCTTTCAGAATCCTTCACCAATAACTCATAGTTGCATCCAATCTAACTGCAAGCTTTCCCAATCCACTTTTCATAACTCCCGTCCATGCAATTTGAAATCCTTTCTATCCTGACAATGAAGCAAACTTGCACTTCCTTGCCAAAACATCTTTAGATCCACAAGTCATACCACCTTAGTTGGATTACAACTAAGTTCTCTAACCGGTGAATTCCCTGTACTTCCTTTAAAGAACTCATTCATTGCTCCACTTGTCCTAATTGCACAACAATCCATTGAACCTTATTTTCTCTCTACAATAAACTTAAAAGCCTGGATCTATTTTATTATGCAAATATATGAAAAATATAATATTATGGGCCAAGGTTGGCAAACTCAGTATCGGAGTCTATGCTGGCCGGCCGGAGGTACGGATCAGTATAGGTCCGTACCGAACCGAACTGGCACAACCAACATAGAGGAGAAGGGAACCAGGACAAGGAAAGAGAGAGAGGAAGGGGAGGGAGGAGGGGAGGAAAGAAAAGAGGAGGGAAGCCGCCGGAGAGGCTGCTGGAGGGCCTCTGACTGGCTGTCGTGGTCGTCGAACAGTGCAATCGCGGCCTCCGACACCGCGAGCGTGAAACAGGAGCGATCACTCTTGTTTCATGAAGTTTTTTATAAAATCCTGATTACAGTGAAGCCGGCAATGGGTGTGCTAGCTTCACTATTCATCTTATTTTAAAAAAGCCGACGAGTGAACAAGGGCGGTCGCCCCTATTCCACAGCCGCAGCTCCACCAGCGCATTTTTCACGATCCGATGGCCATGACGGCCATCCAGCAACCTCTCCGCCGGCTACGCCTCCCTCCGATACCATCACTCCCTCCTCTCTCTCTCTTTCTTGCTTGATTAAATGTCCTATCAGATGACGCCGAGCTGCAACGGCTCTCTGACGGCCTCAACGGGCCACTGCCGACCTCCAACGGCTACATCCCTTATCTGTCTTCCCTCTCTCTCCCTTCCTCTCTTTCCCTCTCCTTCCTCTGATGTGCCATTTTGCTTAGCCAAACCGTCCCAATTTGCCGTCGGGACGGCTCGGAACGCCTTGAACCATCGGATTCGGGATGATTCGGCGATCCTTGTTATGAGCTATTTTTCCATCTCACAAAGAGTTACCTTGGAGCTTAATGCAAGACATCATTTACGCAACCCCTCGAGGCAGAATCTTTACACTTCATCTACTTGATACTAATTCTGTAATATGTTTTTCATCTATATAACTCTATAAATAGGATAATAAAAATGATAACATTATAGGATCTATTAGCACAAATTAGATTTGACCATGGCAGCAATACATACATATCTGAACCTCATGACAAGACCAAGATTCGGCCTGTCTAGCTCAGAATCTTAACACTATTTGCTGACAGCAGAAAATTGAACCTCATGACTCAGTTTGACTTAACCTGATCACTCAGCATGACTATCAAAAATTTGGTCTTGACCTAACAAAGCATGAACCACGAGTATGTCAAAAGCCTGCACTCTCATGAGTACAAGTGGATCATACCCAAAACAGGGATCCTCCGAAATATAATATTTTGGTCAACTACACATAATGACTCTATTAATGTCATTAGTCCAAATGATGTGTCATGTATCCAATACAAACATAATGACATAAAGTGTAGTTGAGATAAGAGGAAATCAAAAAAGAAAAAGAAAAAGTTCACCAAGAGATTAGCCCACTAGACTTAATCATTCAAGTGATCTAATGTAAGTCTAGCTTTTCTAGTTTAACAAGGTGATCTACAATTATATGCATCAAGCACAATTGCCTCTCGCTATATGTTTAATGTCTTGTTGATATTTACACTTTATACACTTTATAGTGGTGTTTACACTGTTAACAAAAATATTAACAATTTTGTTTATGTAGCTGCCTTTGGAATTTAGGGCTACCATGAATAATTATACCCTATAGTTTAAGTTGGTGAAATATATAATGGATAATCTAATGATTTTCTGATGGAGAAAAAATAATGCATGTTTCACATTTGCCAATCTTTTTGTTGCTTCCAGTTTTATCCATGCCCTTACTGGATGGAGCTTGCAACATGCCTCACCTCCATCATTATACACGACAGACACCAAAGCAGGGGCTTCAACCAATCAAAGATAATACAATCACGCACTGAAAGTGCCATTTAGCAACCCCCATTAAGTGAAACTCATTATGTTCAGAAGGTTGCCTCTATATAGATCAAAGATCAAGAACTGATAAGACAGTCAAAACTCTCTTCTTTTAAATCTGCCTGCCTTTTTTCAACTATGAAGAATGGCCATGCTTGACCTTTGTACAAACCATTTTGTTCATAAACTTCTAACTTTTGCTTGGATTTTGTTCCAGTACCGTCTTCCACAATAATAACATGTCAATAACAAGGATAAGATAATATTTGCATGTTTCCAGAAGAACTATACTAGAATTTGCTTGCTTATCAATGATCAAGCATCTCCCTAGTTTCCAAATGTTACTGAAAAACTCATAGATCAAACAAGAAATGGTCTCCCATCACCTAAGGACACTTTACCCTGACACATTATCTTTATCATTCCACAAGGAAGGAACACGTGTGATATCCATTGAAGTGCCACTACAAAAAATATATGCTTAACAAGGATGCATTGGCCCCTACAGAAAAGAATGGATGATATTAATGGAAAGCCCATTGTGGAAATCAATAATCTGAATTCTGTTCAGATCCTAGCATGCCGAACTACAACAACAGTCTCACAATATCATGCCATTGTTAGAGTTCTTATAGATGCAAGGCATTAGGTGCTCATTTACATCTCTTGGAGTCAATGTTATCAGCTTTTCTGTCTCATCAGTTATTTAGATCCAGTCTTATATGGTGTTTAAGTGAACCTTGTTCATTAAATAGTTCTATCAGGTTCCATATGCAGGCCAATAAGATCAAAGAGCAAATCAGCAATGTAGAAGAATGCATTCACAATGCACATCTTCTTTGAGGAGAATAACATGATTTCAACTAAAAAAATCCTCATAGACGAACTGCATAAAGTTTTACGAAATCTGCATGTAGCAACAATTTCGATCCCAAAAAAA
>KE504830.1:171220-182365 GCA_000441515.1 Elaeis oleifera
TAGACGAACTGCATTAAGTTTAACGAATCTGCATGTAGCAACAATTTCGATCCCAAAAAAAAAAAAAAACCTTGTGCCGTTCTTGTTTACATCAGATCAAACAAAATTGCCACACAACAAACAGGTCTCACTTTGGATTTCACATTTAGCATTTCAAATTTGCAATTTTCACATTTAGCATTGTAAACTTGCAATTGCTCACCATTAGGAAAGATTTGAAAACAGGAACATTGCCAGAACAAAAGAATATCTCCAAATCTTAGAAAGCATTGCTGCTTAAAATTCAAAGTTACAAAATAACAATAAGTTCAAAAATAAGCCATCCCTATCAAAAATAAAGTTGATCTATACAACTTACCAGGATCAGACTCAATAGTGCACCACGACATGCTGAGGAATCTCTTAAGTGCTGCAATCATGAATTGTGCTAAATTATAGATCATAAAATGAAATAACAACTAATGAATAGCAAACAATTAAACTATGCTGCAGTTGAAAAGATAAATATAAAAGAAAAGTGACGAATTGCCAAAAGCACAGAAATTAATAACTACAATGAAAACCACGGTCACCCACAATGAAATTAAAATGGATAAGCTAGCAAAATGATGAAACCAAATGATTTCAATAAGATGATTCACGCAACATTTTCCTTATCTACTACTCTTTTGGTAGCAAGGAGAGACTACGCCCTTCCAACTTCTAAGTATAACTGGAATATAAACACCCACTATAGTTGAATGCTTCGCCAAATTCTCAATAACAGAGGAAGACTCAAATCCCGTTCTCATTAGCTCTTAATGAAATTATATGACCAGTCAGCCAACCTGCTGATCAATCGATGGGGAAAATCAAGCGAAGACGAGGTTGGACAGGTAGAGAACCGCCAGCAAAACTTGCCACCAGCCCACCACTTTGTTTTGTGCTTTAGCGTAAAATCTACCTTTTCTATCAAATTCATTGATGCATTAGTAGATCCTTTTGAATTCCTTCAGCGACATATATTACTCGAGTTTAATCATGAGTTCCTACATCGCTTAACATTGGCATAGTAGAACAAGGACTAGGTTCGATCTTGTAAGTTTATTTTTAAAGAGTCATAGTAGAATTGCATGCTTTGAGAAAGCACATCAAGATACATTTTTTTGGAGAACTATTAAGCCTTCAACATCTTTCATGAGATCAGGAAACATGTTCAGTCTGTTTTGTAATCAATCCGGATCATTTCCTCAGAAAATTCTTCTCTTTTTTCTCCAACCTTGGACTTGTAATATTTTTTCGAAGAATTTATGCGTTAGCTGAATTAACACAATTGTTCGCGAAGTCTTTTGGAAGAAAAGTTTACTGCTTTCAATAAAGAGTGAGAACAAAACAAGGAACAACAAAACAAGGAACCGCAAGAAGTCGCGTGCAAACGCTAACTCGCCAGCCAACCGCGGCCGGCCAACCGTGGAAGCCGGCCACAGAGAGGCGAGGGAGAGAAAGGAAAGAAGAAAAGAAAAGAATCGAAGAAAGGGGAAGAAAAGAATTGGGCGGAAAAGGAGAATAGGAGGAGGGAGATCGCTTACCCGGAAGCCCTCGCCGTCCACCGGGTTGCGAGCGAAAAGGGAAGCAACGAAGACGCCTCTATCCGTGCCCTAGAGGAGACGAGTCCTCCCCTCCCTAACTTCCCTCTCTTTCTTCTGGTCTGACCCAGGTCACCATCCCACGACATGGATGACGAGTGGATAACAACTACAGGGTCCATGCTTTTAGATTAACTACAGTAAACATTAACTAAAATAACAGGTTTGTTCACCTGAAATTTCCTGATTAGCCTCATCTAATGTATGATCAGGACCATTTTACTATTCCTATAAAAAAAAAATTATTATGGTACTCTCCAAAGTTTTTTTAAATTTTTTATTATTTTTTTAACCATCGGATTTAGGATATACGGCGCTAATTTATCCATCCACGATCAGTTTTAACCAGCCAAACACAATGCGGTAAATAATTTAAATTATGAAGATAATTTAAAATAAAAATTAATTGATACGATAAATAATTAAAATTTAAAATATTTTAAAATTATTATTTTGAAAATTGCATCTCCTACCTTCTTTCTTTCCTTTCTAATTTTTTTTTCTTTCCACTCAGACCGCCACGACCTCCTCTCCCCTCACAGCTTTAATAGCCACAGATCAAGCCCCAGCCCTCCTCTACCGCCTCAACTACCTCCTCAATCTTCGGCCAGTGATCAAGTCCCGCCCATCTCCGCTCCTTCATTTTCTCCTCAGAACACTACAGCCGCGCCACTTCTTCCTATTACCTCTTTTTTGATCTCTTGCCAGCGATCAACCCCTGCATCGCACTCCACTTCTCCTTCGTCGGTCGGTGCAATCAAGCCTTGCCCGAACCTCTTCTTTCTCCTTCGCCTCCAACTACCGTAGCCACTTCTCCCTCGCCACCTCAACCACCTCCTATCAAACTCATCCCTCCCCACCGCCTTGACCGCATCGTTGCGGCTGCCTCTCTCCTCCTATCTTGACTACCTCCTTCTCTAGATCTGACTGTCCTATCTTCTAGTTCCAATTCTGCTGGCTTGAAGCTCGATGAGTAGCTCAAGCAAAGGAGATATGGGTGGAGGAGGAGGAGGAGATGACAACCGGCAACAACAGTGAACGTGGGTAGAGAAGGAAGAGGCAGCATACGTTGGTAGGCCTGAGCGACAGAGAGGTGGGTGGAGGAGGGAGGAGGAAGAGGGCGGCATGCAATGGCAAGGAGATGAGTGGCAAAGAGGTGGATGGAAGAGGGGAGGGGTGGTGTGCGGTGATGGGAAGGTGAGCGGCGGACAGGTGGGTGGAGGAAGAAAAAAGAGTGGCATGTGGTGGCGAAGAGCCGAACGGTGAAGAGGTAGGTAGAGGGGGGCGTTGTGCAGTGGCAGAAAGGTGAGCAACGGAGAGATGGGCAGAGAAGGAGGAGGAAAAGTATGGCGTGTGACGGTGGGAAGCAGGCAATGATGAGGAGAAATTATAAAGAAGAAGGATGATTAAAAATAATAAAATATTATTTTTTAAAAAATAAATATAATAATAAATGATGATGTATAATATCTTAAATATTTTTATAAAAATATTATAAAAAAATATCGTAGCAAATGTCAAAAAAAATATTTAAAAAGCACCATAGCACTTCCCAAAGATTATTGTCCGTATATAATAATAAAAATTACAGACTTCTCTTCTTTAGAAGAAACTTCAGTCCTCGTGTCTTAAGAGCTCTGCAGCAGCAACTCTCTGTATTCTCTAAATCACTCATCATCTCCTTAGATTTCACCCAACAAAAGTGGTATCCGAGCAATGTTTTGGCATCATCTGAGATATTTTTAATTACAAATAGAAGGCCAGCAAATCCAACGAGAAGAAGATTGGTTTGTTGGTCGAAGAAAGTGCCAGCATTTCACACTCCATTCTTCCAAATTTTGAAGGAGGAAATTATGATTTCTAGAAAGTGAAGATGAGGACTCTGCTTCTTTCAAAGGGACTTTGGAGCATTGTTGAGAAAGGTTATAATGAACCAGCTGATGAAAGAAAACTAAAAAATGCAAAGAAAGAAGAGCTTGAAGCAATTAGAATGAACGATGCCAAGACTCTCTCAAGAATTCAAAATGGAGTTTCATAAACCATTCTTCCAAGAATCATTGGTGTAGTCACGGCAAAGGAGGCATGAGATATTTTGCAGCAAGAATTTCAAGATGATGGTAAGGCAATAACCTACAAACTTCAATCCCTTCGAAGAGAATTCAAAAATTTGAGTATGAAGGACTCAGAATCTATGAAGGATTCTTTTCGAGATTCACTGAGATAGTTAATCAAATGAAATCTTTTGGTGAAAGAATTTCTGATCAGAAGATAGTTGAGAAATTTTTGAGGAGCCTATTGAAAATATGATAATATTGTTATATATTTGCTTTCAAAAAAGAAACCATTATATATTTGCTTAACCTGTGTTGATATCCCAAGCAGAATGAGCCAGGGTGACCACGATTGGTTTCTTCTGTTCCTTTGTTTGTGGTTGCCTTGCACATTATTTATGCGTGCCAGCTGACATCAGCGTATACGCGACCTGGTAAACAAGTACACTAAAACCAGCCAAGCATCACCATAATTATGTAGATTGCTTTCAGAGAGAATATGAAATATCTGGCAATCGCACACGTGCCACCGGATGTGGTAAAGATCTTGAAGGGGATGAATGATAATAGCTACCGTCTAAAGCCAACCAGATCAAAGAGGCTTTAGATATTCTCTGCTTTGTAGGTGTCATGGCGCCACGCTTTCTCGGCTACCGTCTTCAGATCTCATCTTCAGAAATACTCTTCAAATCGGCTGCGTCTCCGAGATGGGCTCCAAGCGGCAAACATTCCCATACAACTTCGTCGGACTTTGTCTTCAAACTTTATCCTCAACCACACACTTGTCAATATCAAGAGCACAAAGAGAATTTTGAAATTGTCTATCTCAATTGAGCTTCCGGACCATGTATTTATAGAGATAAAATACAAATATGAAAAATACAATCAGATTTATTTACAGAAATATTTATATCAAGAATTAAGGCTGATAAAGAATATACAATCAGGTTGATTTATCAGACTGATTTATAGGGATATTTACATCAAGCAATTAAGGGATATTCACATCAGAAAATCAAGGTGATAAAAAATATACAATCAGGATAATTTAAGAATATTATTCTACAGTCTAAAATCAAGAAAATTGAATTTTCTTGACATTCTTGACACTCCCTCTCAAATTGATGGGGGTTAATTAACCAGCAACAATATGCTTGTACAAAATTGATGTCTGGAAGAAGAAAGAGCTTTGATAAATATATCAGCAATTTGATCTTTAGATGATACATAGGGGAAATAAATTAAGTTTTCGATCATAAGCATCATAAATATAATGACAATCAATTTCAATATGCTTAGTCCGCTCATGAAAAATTGGATTTTCAGCAATTTTAATAGCATGTGTGTTGTCAGCATATAGAGGTGTAGGTGCAGACTGCGAGAACTCAAGTTTAGTAAGTAACCCACGCAATCATTCAATTTCAAAATATATGAAAGACATTGCGTTGTACTCAGCTTCAGCAGAAGATTTTGAAACCCTGTCTTCTTTCTTACACTTCTAAGAGATGAGACTTTGTCCCAAATAAATATACCAACCAGTTGTGGATTTATGAGTATTGAGGCAACCACCCCAATCAGCATAGCATAAGTAGTTAAAGTTAGTGATGACCCATAAAAGAAAAATATCCACGTTCGAAGGTACCTTTAAGATACCGAATAATGCTATAGTTGGCAACAAGATGAAGATGATGTGAAGAGATCATAAATTGACTTACAATATTTACTGCATAAGAAATATTAGGCTGAGTAAAGGTGAGATAGATAAGACAGCCACTAAGTTACCGATAGAGAGTAGGATTAGGGAGCAAATTGCCCTCATCACTGTGAAGCTTTATATTAGCTTCCATAGGAGTATCCACTGTAGATGTATTTGTTGAGTTAGCAAATTCAATGAGATCCTGCAAGTATTTATGCTGATTAATAAAGATAGTTCGAGTAGTCTGATGAAATTCTAGACCAAGAAAATAACTAAAAAGTCCAAGATCTTTTATCTGAAATGAGTCTCGTAAAATCTGTCGTATATGTTAAATACCACGAGAGTCATCTCTTGTGATTAATATATTATCGATATAAATAAGTAAATAGTAATCCCATTTGCTGTTATTTGTAATAATATGGAGGGATCAAACTTGCTTTATTAAAATCTAGCATGCAGAATCATTCTTTGAAATTTAGTAAACTAAGCCTTAGGAGCTTGTTTGAGACCATAGAGAGACCGCTTCAACTTACAAACAGAATCAAATGCAGGAGCGGACAATCTTTTGGAAGATTTTATATACACTTCTTCTATTAAATCACCATTCAGAAATGTATTCTTGACATCCATCTGGTAGATAGACCAACTATAGGAAGCTGCTAAGGCAATGACAGTGCGAACTGATATTATTTATAACTAGAGTAAATGTTTCATAATAATCAATACCATATTCTTGCCAATTTTCCAAAGCTACCAAGCAAGCTTTATATCGATCTAAAGACCCATCAGGCTTGAGTTTCATGGTATACATCCATTTGCAGTCAATTGGTGTAATGTTAGGTGGACAAGGAACAACATCTCATATATTGGTGGTAAGGCATTCAACTCTTCATCCATAGCCTGCCAACAATCTTCTTTAACAGCTTGATTATAAGTAGTGAAAAATGAAATCGAGGATAAGATGGATAGAAAGTTATTGATGAAATAGGAAGTATAATGAGCTGGAGGATGATGAATTTGGGATAATCGATGAAGAATAGGTTCCTAAGATTCCAAATGAGAAGTGAAAAGGTAAGATGCTAGAATTAGATCCTGTGAAGTATTGGAGGGAGCAGAGGGTGGATTGATTGTAGGTGTTTTTTCTTATAAACAAACCTAGTTTAAAATGATTCAAGGATGATGAATCATCAAATAAATGCAATACTAAAGCGAAGACATAGGGAGAAACAATTGAATAATTTTCATAAAAAAATTGATTTTCATAAAAATAACATTGTGAGAAATGCAAATGTGTTTGACATGTGGATCATGATAACAAAAACCTTTTTGATTTATTGCATGGCCCAGAAAAATACAACATGCTAATTGAGCTAAAAATTTATTATGTTCTAGAGGTAGAAGATAGATAAAACAAACACACCCAAAAGTATGCAGGATACTAAAATTTGGTTGTTTTTGAAATAACCAAATGTATGGACTTTTATTATAAGAACAAGAGAGATTTATCGATTAATTAAAAAAAATCATAGTTCTAATAGCTTCATCCCAAAAGGTAGGAGGAATGAAAGCATCGAGCAAAAGGGTATGAGTAACATCAAAAATATAGCAATGCTTTCGTTCAGCCATGCCATTTTGTTGTGGGGTGTGAGAATATGATTTTTGAGATAATTTAAAAAAAAAAATTGAAAACTCATTAGACGTATATTCTCCTCATAAATCAGAACACAAAACTTTGATTGGAGTTTCAAATTAATTTTCAATCATCAATATAAAAGTTTTGAAATTACAAAAATTTTTGACTTTTGGTGTAGTAAATAAACCCAAGTGACTATAGTCATCAACAAATGTAACAAAATATTTATATCTTGAACTTGAAATCATGGGAGCACTCCAAACATCAGAATGTACCAGTGCAAATGCATAAGTGGAGTCTAAGTACTATTTTAAAAGAAAGACTTTTATTCTATCAAGACAACAACTAGAATAAAAAAACTCCTTTGGAGGAGTAACTTTATTGCCAAGAAATCCAGAATTAATATCATGGATAGTTATTAAAATTGGATGTCCTAATTTGTATGCCATAATGTCCATAATTTATTAGGATCATCTTTAGAAGAAGCAGAAAATATAGTATTATTATGAGATGCTTGAGTCAAAGTAAAGAGTCATCCATCTTTACGCCCTCTCTTGATCACCTTTTCAGTTCTCAGGTCCTGTATCAAACAGCTAGTTGGTGAAAATGAGATTTTACAATTATTCTCTATAAGTTGATCAATAGAGATTAAATTAGTGGATAATTTTTGGAGACAAGAAATACATCATTGAGATTCAAAAATGTTGAATGAATATTACTAATTTTAGTAATATCTAGACTGGAACTATCTGCAATATCAACTTTAGAGAGATCATCATAAGAAGATAGAGTATAAAATTAGTGGATGAGGGAGCCATATGGTTAGATGCAGTAGAATCAATATACCAAGATTTATTAGAATAGGTTATACCTGAAATTCATATAGTAGACAAGACTAACTGAATTATCTGTTGGATTGATTCAGCAGTAATTGAGAAGGCAGCTATTACAGAAGATTGATTGTCAACAGACACTAGATTAGATGAAGAACCTCCAGAATCACTAATGTTAGTATGGAATGCTCTAACATCTTGTTTTGGGATCTTCGACAATATTCAGTGATAATATGCCCATCTTTTTAAATAGCTACAGACCTTCTTCTTACAGTCATTGGTAATATGTCCAAATTTCTTGCATGAGAAACACTGAATATTTAAAGGTTACATGATTTAGATATACCACGAGCGACAAAGACAACATCAGTCTCTTTTTGATGCTTCTGATTAGCATGAAAAAGAATTCATTGTTTCTCTCACAAAACTGTCTGAAAATAATTTTTTAGATTAGGCATCGATTTTTGATTTATCAAATTGGCACGTACTGTCTCAAATTCAAGTCTAAGCTTCATGAGAAACTGATCTCACATATTATTTTCTATAGTTCATGGACAATACAAAGAGCTGTTGGTGAGAGGTTCTTATATATAACAGAGTTACATTCAAGCTATGGATTCATAAATCTCAAATAATATTTTTAGACTATTTTGGTGCTTTGAGTATATCCATTAGTTTTCATGGCAAGATTGCATCTCCGTGCGTCATTGTCTTGACAATATATATTTTCGATGAATTTTATAGCTTATGATTTATACATTATTTTTCTCCATTGTTTTAGTGCATCAATATCTGAATCTTTTAACTTTGATTAAGTGCCATCTATATATCCCCATAATTCTTGCCCTATAATAAAGCATCTCAAAATAAATTTCCATAATGAGTAATTTTTTTATTAAATAGATAGGAATAATTACTGTTTTATTTCGTATATCCAATATAATCAATATATGAAATAATAAAGCTGATGCACAAAATCATGTCCTAAATATTATAGTAAAATAAGAGAACTGACCTGTTCGAAATATAAGGAGCTGGATTACACAAACCAAAATAAAGACAAACTTAGAATAAGTAAGAAAACATTGCCGAAAGACTGAATCTAACCCAAAAGATCAAGAAAATTCTAAGAGAGAGCTAAGACTGTTGCCGTGCTGAATCTAATTAAGCAAACCAAATTAGTTCATAGCCAAAAAATGAACAGACTGAATTGCCCCAAAAAATTAAGGCACTGAATTAACTACTTCTAACACAGAATCAGAACAAGCTCTACAATCAACAAGAGCACAAGATGTTCCTCTTCATTTTTCTCACCACTACCAAAATTGCTCTGGTACCATATCAATATCAAGAGCACAAAGGAATTATAGAATTGCCTGTCTTAATTGAGTTTCTAGGCCATATATTTGTAGAGGTAAAATATAAATATAGAAATACAATCAAGCTAATTTACAGGGATATTTATATCAAAAATCAAGATTGATAGGAATATATAATCAAGTTGATTTAGAGGGCTAATTTATAAGGATATTTAAATCAAGCAATTAAGGGATATTTATATCAAAAAATTTGGGTTAATAAGAAATATATAATCAGACTGATTTAAGAATATTATTCTATAGTCTAAAATCAAAAAATTAAATTTTTTGATATCCTTGATGGAGGACATCAATACGTTATCACTAACCCAGTGATCAGATAGTACTGATGACACAGCTAATGACTAAAGCTGACACCTCGTCAAGACCACCATAGAGAGCCAGGAGGAATGATCTTGTCAACTCCTATCTGACCTCTTGACTCAGACGCCTACCGACCATAAGGTCGGGATCTTGCCAACCACCCAGGATAACTTCTCACATCCGATGTCAATGAGAACACATCTGGGCCAAGAACTCGGATGCACACCAATCTCGAGTCACCGACTAATTCAACCATATGAACCACCACTAGGAATCTTCTAGCGGACTATCAGAATATGGCCACTATCCATGCCTAACTACCTCTGATTTGTAGATTAGTGGGTAGATTTTCTATCCTACTAGTCTGACAGATCGTGGCTTGACACAATGGCTTATGGGGTTCAGACGTAACGACTTACAGCTCTTCTATAAAAGTAGATAACTTGGGAGCCCTCGAGGTATGCACACATAACGCAACACTAAGCTCATACTCTCCCTCCTCTAATCTTCTCAAACTCCAACTGACTTAAGCATCGAAAGATATCCTACCGGAGAACCCGTGTGGACTTCTTTTGTAGGTCCATCTTGACGTCTTCGTGCTTAAACTTCCCTCACCTTTTGCCACATCAGCATCCTTCGGAGCCTTGATGCCACAGTGAGTAAATGCTTATTAGAGTCCATTTGATTGAGGGTAACCTTTTTTTGATGGAAATGAAAGTAGTTCGAAACTACCACCAGATTTTATTATAAGAAACCATTACAAAAGCAGAACAAAGAAGAACATAGTTGTTAGAATAAAGAAAAGATTATCGAAAGATGAAAGGTTGTCACAAAGTAGATGGATAAAATGTGTCATCCCCATAGGATACTCTCATTCCTTTCTCTTCAGATAACACAGTAAATGGCATTCAAATAGATCCTTTCCAAATCAGAACCCATCCATGCTGGCAGTCGATTTATCCCAAGAAAGGAGCTAAGCATGTCAATTTGTTCCACAGCAAAACATGATCATCAATCTTCTTTGGGGAGAGGCATTTCCATCTTCTAAAGTTCATGAGGATTTTAACAAGAGTAGAGTAAATAGAAAAAGATATGTTTAGAAATATTCTAGAGTTACGCTCTCTCTAAATCCCATTATAAACAGCTACTAGCAATTGATCCCCGATTGAGTGCACTAGGCATTGTTTGTTTCTAAGTCTCCATTTTGTCCAAAGATTTCATAGACTAGATGGCCATCCCTTCAATTTGAGTTGAGTTTTGATAGAGAACTAGATACTCCAAAAGAATGAACATCTAATGAATAGATGATTGACAGTTTCAGGAGAGTTACCACATAGAGCACATCTCATATTCCCTTGCCAACTTTTTTTGACTAAGACATCCCCAGTGTGAAGCTTGTTGCATGGTGCTAACCACAAAAAAAAAAGTCTTCTCCAAAATAGTGGCTTTTCAAATATTTTTATGGAAAAGACATCGAGTACCACCATTATTTAAGAAAGAGTAGAAGGAATCCACTAAAAAAGATCTCGAAGATTGTAATTTCCAACATGGCATATTAGTCTGATCAGAGGACCTAACCTATTGGAAAATGTGTCCCAAAAAGTCAATCGTCAAGCTGTTGACGG
>KE504830.1:207299-228692 GCA_000441515.1 Elaeis oleifera
GGATTGGCCGCAACAGTTCTAATTTCTGATTTTCTCCGCATTTTTGTGCTTGTAATCCCTACTTTAGCAATCAGCGCTTCATTCCATCTTCTCTTCACATATTGCCGGGCTTAGGAATTCGGTAACTCTTTGCAGCGATTTCCCCAAAATCCTCCGTTATGTCTTTTAAGTAATAGACTTATCTGACTCATGAAGCGTTTGGCACTTGGTACAGCAAAATATTTTGGTGCCAGTGATGACACAACATCTTCTCCCATCTGACCCAATGTACCTTGTTGTTTTCTGTTCCAAAAACCACTTTTCTCCACAATGGTTGCTTCTGTAGTATTAATCAAACACCGAATGGTGGAAGACATTTCCTTTGAAAATGCTACTAATTTTCTGAGATTGTACATTTTATTTATTCTTTTTTACTGACTCCATTTAGATAGAAAAGCATGCAGTTCATTGATTCCTAGTTCGTTGCGTACATGCAGACAGATACTCAGATTTGATTGAATCAGATCTGTTTGTAGTTCAAGTCACAGGAGAACCTGCACCAGGGAATTCAGTTTCTGGATTAGAAATATTTGGCCAGTCTTCTATGATTCGTTCTTCGTCATTGGCTTGCAACTTAATCCAGCATTGGGAGACAAGACCAACTACAGTGCCTTTGTTTGCTGCATTGGATTAGACTTTTTATGTTTTAGCCTTTGTAATGGAATGATGATGATGAATGAATTTGACATGCTTTCCTTTCAATGCAAACACACTGCTCTCAGAAATCTTTTGCCAACCAAGGGGTTTCTTGAGATCAAGCCACATAGCCTTCATCATGATTTGAGGTTTCCAGTAATTTCTGCTGTGGATTTCAATTTGTGCCTCTTCTGATACATTCTGCATTCTGGTTTTCATAGAAAGTTGAACAGGCTGCCCAGCTTGTTGGTTGTAAGTTTATGGTCTGATTAAAATGACATGCAGTTTAAAAATCTAATGCACTCGTTGATGTAGAATTTTAATCTAATGAAAGATTTTCATTACTTCGATGTAAGTTTTGTTGTTGGAGCTATCGTACAAAGTCAGGAACAAGAATCTGCTTGAACTTCACCAAAATCAAAGCAACATAAATTCTTGACGCAAATATCTCATTCATGACTTTCATATCCTAGATCAAATTTGATGAGCTCATATGCACTAAATTTATTCCATTGCATGCTAAATTTAAGACATTACAAACCGACTAAAGAGATGTGAACAATCAGCACAATGTAAGTTGAGCGCGGACATATGCAGATAACTGCCTATTTTGCTTTGCAAATTACTACAACAATTAAGCACTTACTGTAAGTCTAACAAGAAAAAATTGGTATTGCAACACAAACAAATTCTGGCATTGTTACAAACATTGTTTGTGAAAAATGAGAGAGAATACTGCCTTTTACACAAAGAAGACGAGATTTCTCGGACCTTCAAACACCTGTTCTGTCGTTACTGCTCAAAAACACTGTTAAAAGCTCTCTAAAACTTTTTGTTAGTTATATATAGAAATAAAAGCCCTTAGAGTTGCCTGATCTTTTCCTAGGAGGTCATGACACATTTCTGATGAAGAATGCCTCCAGGCAGAGAAAATACTAGGTTATGACCAGCAGTAAACGGTGGCAACTTCAGAAAGCCATATCTTCAGAAAAGAACACCTGTTAGAAGTCGAATTTGACGACACTCTCAGAAGCAACTTTTATCAGTACAGGCAAATGTTTCAACCTCCGGCATTATGTCATCCTTCAGGGAATCAATAAACAGAGCAGCAAGCATTTCCCGTCTGGCTTCAACATATCCGACAAACTCTGCTTTCTGCTGGTTCAATGGCTATCTTCTGAGTTCTCATCCGTATATCCCCTAAAGCTATGGAGTAATTCCAGGAACCAAAGGCACGACAGGCTTTGGCTTCTTTATTTATCTACCATGACTGCTTGGGTCATTAGAACTATCCCAGCTATAGAAGCTGCATTCTGGAGCGCACACCTTGAGACTTTGCATGGATCTACGACACCAGATTTGAGAAGGTCTTCAAACTCATTGGTCATTGCATTATAGCCAATCTGCCAGTCACAAGAGAGAAGCTTTTCCACAATGACTGAACCATCAACTCCTGCATTGCTGGCTATTGATGAAGCTGGTACAAGGAGTGCCTAAAGGTCCAGAAAGCCCTTAAGTTACAATGCACATTCATCTGGAAGAACTACAACCTCAATGTCACATACCAGATTCAGTGGTTACTAGTATTTCTAGGAACATATTGCAAGCCTTAGTGAGATGTAATTTCAACAGTGACAGTAAATAAAACTTTCAAAGCATATGATGACTGAAACAGTATAACATGGTTTACCTATAACAGTGATGCTAACTAGCAGTTCTCATTATAAGTAATAAATGACTACTCAAGCCGAATTTTTTACCATACAATCCTTTGATGCGCATTTATGTGTCTTCTGTATCAATCAATGTTGATGATAAGAAGATACCATAAGGTCAAATGGAAACATTAATTATTAGATGGCATCAAAGAACATTCAGTCAGTTGAGCTATTAGCCAGAAGAGATAGACTTGGTATGGAAAAGAAATGGAGGGGCAAAATGGCCAGGTATGTCAGAATCTCCTCTCAAGATATGTGGGATCATCATTTCAATTTCAAGATTTTTCGCAAAGAGGCCAACATTGCTGACAGGTTCGCAAAGAGGGGCAACCAGACAAGCATCGGCAGCTGTGGCTAAGATTTCATGCAAGAACTCATGGAATTAACTCACATGGACCTCATAACAATTTGTATTGTGCATGTAAATGAGATTCAATCCAAGTCTTTTGGGAAAAAGAACAAGAAAGATGCATTACTGGACCACAGTTTAGGTGAATTTGCCTAGTTAATATTGTATAATAAAGTGCAAGAAGGTTGAATCCCTGGTGGTTTTAATCCTATTATATATGATCCAGATCACAATAGATTAAAGCATAAACCAATTTATGTTTTGTAATAGAATATATTAAACACATGTCAGTAAAGGAATACAGCCCCAAGATGATGAACTATTGATGGCCAGAAATTGGTTTATGTGACAGAGGATAACATGGAATTCTGTATATGCATGTACATATATATGCCTATCTCTCTAATAGTAATTTACATGAAGGGCTAGATTTTCAAAATCTTAGGGTCCGTTTGGTTGGGGTCTGTCAGATTGTGGGGCAATCTGATGATAACTAGAAATCATTTATCTAAAAAAATGATTACAGAAGAAAATAATTTTTATAATGTTTGGTTGGTAGAAAAATTATCTCAGAAAATGATATTACAAAAAGATCACTATATTTGGTTGGAGATAACACTACATAGGAATATGATAGAATTTACAAATATGCCCATTAACATAAAATAATTTTTAATATTCTCATCTCCAATCAATTTTTATATAATGACTATAATCACCACCACCTATTGGCGATATTTTTGTCAAGTATGGATTACCATCACTCAGAAATTTATCAAATACCAACCCTCAATGGTATTTGTTTTACCTTCTCTCTCCAGAAAATCAATTTTTTTACCATCTCTCTCTTCCATTTTTCACACCAAATATGATAATCTGATATGAGATATATTTTCCACACCAAATTAACCCCAGCCAAATGGACATCTTAGTTTTTCATAAAATCTAAAAGAGTTGACATGTTTCTCACTTATACAATTTGTTTAATCTTGCAATTTTAGGTTGAATTCGAGATCCACCAAGGTGTCAGAATGCATTTCACTGATTCGATGAAATGTCTGGTATATTTCATCGGGGTATCATCCCATCATTCCCATGAGTTTCTTACACATACTTCCCACTCCGATTCACGATCGTTCCAAGTTTAGCACCATGAAAATTAAATGGAGCCTGGACAGGCACCAAGAACAGCACTCGATACCCATAACCAAAGCAGTCTATATTGTAAACTAAAAAAGAGAGGCATCCCTAACTCCTTTTCTAAGCTAATGTGCTAGAGTGAACAGTACAGTTGCAGACCTGGCTACTCAAACACAACTAGAAACAAGAGTTGACACTCATTGGCCAAGTTGACTTGTCTCGAATTCTTTGGAAATGTGAAAGAGGTGAGCAAATTTACCATTACTGGATGCCAATTGCATAAAATAGTATCTTACAACAAAGTTACGCCAAAGTGGCACTCAAAAAGTAGGACATAAACACTATAGATGAAGGTGGAGGCTTTTTGTTGGAGTAATAACTTAGAAGTTGTGCATTGAATATCAAGTATCTTTAACTATCATAAACATTGCCATGGCCCACCAAGTCTGAGTATTTACCCGATGATATAAAGTTAAAAGCTTCAGATGATCTTGTCCACGTAACAAACTCCAATACTAAGGAATTACTTCCGAAGGAAATCAAAATCTCGGTGTTGGATATTGAGGGTTATCAGATTAATGCAATTCCTAGCTCTGATTATCTCAGACCACTCAAATTCAATGTGAAATAACAAGCAACACATACAAACATAATGAGGATTATCTTATTTGACAAATATATCAATATAACCATTTAATATAGAAAAAAACAGGCATGGCCACAGCCCTACTGTCTTCACATTCACACACATGCCAGTTACATGGAAGGAGGCCGGTTTCTAGGAGTCATTGGACATTGTAATGGACATGCATGCAGATGAGAAAGCTTGGGATTGATTATCACATGTGGCACTGTAATGTTCTTGTAAAGTGCATTTTTATAACATCATAGCTAGGTTTCTGATACATAGTTTAAACATGAAATAAATCATCTTAATCTAGTTTTGACCTGCCATATGTGTGACTTATCAGCATATATTTAAGTGGACTACTGTGTCATCCATATTTGTGCAGCACTGCTATGGCAACAATGGTTCGTATCAGGAACCAAACAAACACACACTAAATGCTGCAAAATCATGATTCTTAACTAATACATGCCTCAAGTTCCAGATGGGAAAAGAAATATTAGTGATGTGCTCCACATCATGTATAGGATCACAATTTAATGTTCCAAATATGAGGTCCAACAAGGTCAATGTTTCCAATAAACACATGCAATCACTCCCATGCTACATAATACTATTTTTAGGCTATACTGTATTCTTTATGTGTAGGCTATACTGTGTTCTTTATGTGTAAAAAAATCTAAGCAGAAAAAACAGTAATAGGTACACTTTTGGAGGCACTTTTCTTAAGAATTGAGTAAAATGACATAATGTATGTGACAATTAAGAAGAAACTAGACCTTTCCAACTATGTCAGCACCAATCTTCTCTTCCGGATCATCAATCAGATGCACTATGGTGGGAATATGCTTTGATAACTGGACCAATGTCGCCCCTCCACCTGGTGCTATACCCTCATCTATGGCAGCAGAAGTCGCGTTCTTCGCATCCTCGATTCTAAGTTTCCTGTCCTCAAGTTCCGCCTCAGTGGGTGCCCCTACCTATGTATCATTTGCACCTTCAGAATCCAGAGCAATGCCCTAACAAGTATCTCAGTAGTTTAACTTTTACATGATGCGCCGGATAAATAACAAATACATATATAAGTAATAATGAGATAACAGTATTGCATTGAAGTTCTTCACCCAGTTTCAAGCACCTGTGGTAGATATTCAGAAAATTGAGATGGCAGCAAACTGATATATTCCAGCACAAACATGTGCTATAGACAATTAAGTTCTCTGAATTATACAAGTAGTTTGAGGTAGAGAGAAGAAAACAGCAGACCTTGATCACAGCTACACCACTTGAGAGTTTTGCTATCCTCTCAGAAAGCTTCCTTGCTAGGTAGGAACTATCTGTTTCAGTCAAATCTTCTTTATTTGTAAAATTCTTGCCTGAATCTCAGCTCTCATAGATGGGTCAGCAACAATGGTTGTTGAGTTACTTGTTATAGTTATCTTCTGAGCAACACCTAGCTGGTCTGAAGTTACACCTCTAAGCATCAAGCCCAAGTCACTAGAACAAATCAGCACCTGTGTTTTCCGCAAAGTATAAGCACAAGTAAAATCTGAAGTTCAGATTAGTTACCAAGCAACTTGTATACCAAAATTAAGACAGTTACTCATAAATGCATGAGGTGAACAAGCATCAAAATTTACAACACCATGGGACCAGCAGCATGACAAACATCAAACAGCGAGCTTTGGAACTCAATGAAACAAGCAAGCTGCAGTTTGTAGCATAAAACTACTGTTCCAAGAAGTAAATGCTTTTAAACACCATATAAATCATGCATTTTGATTGCTGCACAAGTTCCAGATCAATCTCTTAGCAGACTAGGCATGTGCACAAATTCTTAAAATGAAAAATTCTATTTCCTTTAGATCTTAGGCTTAGTGATAGTCTGCCACCAGAAAAAAAAGCGGAAAATACTCCATGAAAGTAGTTACATAGCAAAAGTGCATGAAGGTTCACCTGTCATAAGAGCAATATCTTGCAGATGAGCTTTCTTTGCTTCCCAAACCCTGGACACTTGACAGCTGCGACATTTAATATTCCTCTCAGCTTGTTAAGGACCAATGTTGCCAGCACCTCACTTGAGATATCCTCAGCAATAATTAATAGAGGAACACTCAGTTGAGTGGTCTTTTCCAACAGAGGGATGATGTCTTTAACATTTGTCACCTTTTGATCAGTTACTAGAACTTTAGCATTCTGAAACTCCACAATTGATTTATCCTGATTTGTGATGAAGTGTGGTGACATGTAGCCTTTGTCTATCTGAAAAAATCATAAGTAGCCATAATGATAAAAAAAATTAAAGAAATTATAAAGATTCATTTCGATTACCTTCATTCCTTCCTGAACCTCAATAACAGTATCAAAAGATGATGATGATTCAATTGTGATCACTCCATCAGGACCAATCTGATCTATAGCCTCAGAGATAAGACTCCCAATAAAATCATTGTTGCCAGCAGAGATTGCAGCTACAGCTGGACAAAAAAGAAATAAATAAATAAAGTTAACAGTTTCATGAATTTGTGGTTCTTTCCTAGAAATCCATTAACAAAAGAAAAGACAACCTTTATATCCTCCTTCCCGCTTATAGGACTGCATTTGCTCCTCAAGATTTTGATCAGTTCACAAACAGCTTTATCAATACCCTTTTTTAGAGAAACTGGGTTAGCCCCAGAAGCCACAGCCAACAATCCTAACTTGATCATTTCTCGAGCCAAAACAATTGCCGTGGTGCTCCCATCACCAGCAGAGTCATTTGTCTTGCATGCTACCTGTTTCATAAAATCCAGTAGACAGAAGCAGCAACTTAGAAAAATTTTACATGGAAAAAGCTATCTATATGCCGAGCAAAACATGCTGGATGAATAACCTCTTGAATTAGCATTGCCCCAGCATTTTCAATTGCATCTGAAAGTTCAATAGCCCGAGCAATTGTAACCCCATCATTAATTACTTTGGGCACTCCTGGTTCATCAAGGACAACATTACGCCTGCATGGATAGCCTTGAAGATAGTTAGACAGATTGAACAATAATGATGTCAAAAAAGGACTATGTACTTTTTCAAAACAAATGAACTTTTATAAGCCATAGTACTAACATATGACCATCTAAAAGTCACCAAGGCCCATGGCCAATTACATGATGAACAAGCTGACAGTTTCAATTATGACAACTACCAGACTTTTCATCAGTTTTTCACCCCACTGAACTTCATAACCAATGAAACATGATAATTTTTCAAAACATTCATCTCAGATGAAGTTGATGGAATAAGTGATAGTTATTGGAGTGTACAAAGAGGGCTGACAGTTACCAATGTAAAACATTCATCCATACATGGAAGACAGCAGGACTCATTTCTTTTTCTTTTTTTTTTTAAAAGAAAGGAAAAATTTTGCCAGCCTGGAAGAAAACAAAGTCTGTATCTAGAACCTACAATCCCATTTCTAGAATTCATTTTCCACCAATGAAAGGGAGATTCTGGAATAGTTGGCTTATCTAGGAACTACATGACTCGCCTACGATGATCTACTTGATGACTTTGTACACAACCAAAAGACAAAATATTTTGTACGGAAAGAAAGACAAAAGAAAGTTATGATCTGGTTTATGATGTAATGAACAGCACACAAGTAACATAACCAATTGACAATACTCAAAGGTTATGTTCCCTGAGTCTTGAATGAACATCAATTCACTCTCTCCATCTGTAAAAAGGATATAGCAAAATGAGATTGGAGCGTTAACATAGACCTCATATGCTTGCATAAAAGGAATGAGCCAAATTGTATCATGTTACTACGTCACATTGCGATCTAAAGGTCAGTAATTTAGGGACTTTTTTGATTATTGAAGAAGAGAGTCGCAGAAGAGAAATCCAAATACCTTTACACTAACCCCCCCCCCACCCCTCTTCAACCCAAAAAAAAAAAAAATTCTTATATTGGAATGTGGACATAAATACATAATACTCTGATTATTTCAGGTTTAATGCCACCCTACTTCTATGATGGAAAAGACTTGCAACAGCGATAGGGTTAGGGAGAGTTGGTAGCCTCAAAAAGTACATGCTCTCAAGAACTTGAATTCTACGAGCAGCGACAAAAATTTTTGCTACCAGGAAAATGTTGAATGATAACTAAAAGTTACATTAAACAAGATTAAGAGGATATTCGTCAATAGACAATAGCACTTGAATAGATTAACAGCAACAAGAAAAGAATCCAACGTTGTCATACCTTTGGGTCCCAAGGTCACGGCGACAGCGTCGGCGAGCTTATCTATACCAGCTTGTAACGCTTTTCTGCAATCGTTGCCAAAAGATATCCTCTTTGGACCTGCTCTCACTCGAAAACTCCTCCCCAAACATAGATTTCTCGATGGTATTGGAACCCTCTTAGACTCCCAACGGCTCTGCGAAGACAACCATAGAATTTGTTCAGAGAGAGAGAAGAAACGTTAAGAGAAGGAGAGGACGAAGAGAAAGAGGAGTACTGACGGTAGAAGAGAGGCCTTGGGCAAGAAGATGAGTGAGGAGGAAGAGGAGAGAGACATCTGAGAAGCGCCGGAGGGTTTAGAGAGGCTTTGGGTTTGGGAGGAAAAGATGGGGTTTTACCAGGGGGGTTTCTATAAAAGACCTTTGCATTATTCAGTTGGTTATGGGTGTTAAATTTATTCATTATATTAATTCATAAAATCATGTTTTATTCCAAATAGAAACTATGAATTTTCTATTTTATATGATGACCATCATCATTGAAACATTGTTTTATTTCAAGAAAAATCCAAGCAGAGATCGGAAGGGGCAAAAAATGGTTATTACTGGGGCATGTCTCACTTTCTTGATAATGTTTATGTTATGGTGCCTGTTTAGTTCATTTTGGTCATTTCCAAGTTCATAATTTATTGTTAGCTTTTTTCTTTTCTTTTGTTTTTCGAAGAATCAGGTACATTTTGGTAGGAGATGATAATCTAGTTAAATATCAAGATTTATTTTGATTCACAATAAGCTTATCAAAATAAGGTTCCAAATTTATTAGGATTGCATGATAGAAATAATATAGAAATATTTTAGAAGATTTGTAAAGAATAAACAAATAGAAATTAGCAAAATGAATTAACTTTGATCAAAATTTATAATGTACTCATCTTGTCGTATTGGATTATTATGTTTTGTGCTGTTTTATGTCCAACTAATCAGCAATTTGCTCGTATGTCATGAGTGAAAAAAGTGGATTTCCATTTTAACTAGTGTTTAAGACATCCGAGGTGCAAGTTTTGAAAACTCCCAGACATATAAGTGGATGCCAAGAAACTTTGGCCCTAGGAGACTAGGTTTTCTTTGGCCTAGAGCAAACTTTATAGCAATGCAAATTTATATGAAGAAAACCAACCAAAAAAATGGGAGCCTACATAATGGATATTCTTATCAGGATGATTAAATTTGTTACCATGAGCTTTTAAATGATTTTTTAACCACTCTTTGCTGCCATCTGTGTCATTTCTGCTCAACATGAGTTCGAAGAGCTAGAGAGGAATTTATTTCTGCCCTTTATGCCAATGATTTTGAGTATTTAGAGATCAGCTTAGCATCAAGTTTTATTTGGATTCCTAATCATATATTGCTCGATATCTCTAGATGGCTGAAAAGGGCTGAAGAGGAGGTTGTGATACCAGTCATGAGATTTTTGGACACTGATGGTCACCTGAGGAGTTCAGCTTTCTCAAAAAGTACAGGGACCGAGAGCTTGATAGCCTCCGCTTCATGTCTCAAGTAGAAGAGCAAGGCCTCCAGGTAGGTCAATGCCATCTAGGTGCTGGATATCATTCTCCATCCATGAAACATTAACCACATCATCAAAGTGTGCGGCTGTTCTCTTAAGTTTTGATTGGCCAATTCGGGTCTAATTTTGTGATAACCTATTAGAGAATTGAGTTTCAAATTTGGATCATTTTGGGTTAACTTTTTCTAAAACCAGATTCTGTACACCGGCAGGACTAGGTAGATATGTCTGTGTGTTTATATGAGTATTTCCATGCCTTTGTTTCACTTCTCGGTATTACACCAAGTTTGGGAGCACCCAAGTCCAAGAAAAGCCTCCCCGGCCACTAACGCATATTACTCAACTTGGACGTGAATTACGTCATACCGGCAACCTGCTGCCAATCCTCACCCAGCCGATCACCACCATGAAGGCTTCAATGCATTGGTATTTTCTTAGATATTAGACATGATGAGCTGATTAAAATGACAAGTTGTCGTTGTCCATATGAATTTGCCTTGTTCAACACAATAATCATGTGCACTTAGCATTATGTATGAGGATTTGTAGGCCTAACCATCAAAAATCCAAGGCCCTTATCAAAGCAGGTCAAGGGTCACCACACCATAAGCAATAGGTAAACTCCAACTGCAAAAGCTCAAAAACCCTCACTAATAAAACAATGATAAGGACTATACCAAGAAATCTTCACAATTTACAGCCAATAGTTTGCATGAAAGATCCTGTTGAAAAGGAATTCGTATTTAAAGGCACCATTAAAAGCAAACGAGTGCAATAGCAATTTACAAAGCTCAAAGGAAAAAGGATAGAAAGTTTGAGGGTGATTATTCCATACATCAAAGGATCACCACTAGAGCCTGCTAGCACGATGGAGCAATCAGCTTTTGTGAAGCATGAAATGGAGAATTGGTAAAATTCAAACTGCGAATTTTGGTTAGACAAGCTAGAAATGCCTCAATGTTTGGCATCTTCTTCCTCACAGAATTTTGTGTATTGATCAGAGTCCATTAATGAGTTCAACTCGCCTGCATCGCTCAGTTTGACCTTTATAATCCATCCATCATTATATGGGCTTGCATTAACCTGATCCAAGAAAAAGTCATGGAATTATCCTTTAAATATTTTTACTCTTCAACCACAAAAGTCATAACTGGAACTAGATATAGGTCCAATATGAGATATTAGACATGTATGCACTTTTTTCATCATGGGAATGCCACCTTCAACGTTCAAACCCAGAGCATCACCCATGCAACTGGAAGACCAGAAGTCCTGTTGGCCCATAAAACTGCACTTATGATAAAATAAGCAAGCTTCTACACACAGGCACCAGCACAGGCAGCATAAAATCTCCAGAATGCAAATATCGTCTGACAAAGGCCACTAAAACTACTAAGATATATTTGCTTTTCCAGGGAAAAAACTCAAGAATTCACCAGGCTCCAAAGAGCGAAGGCTTTCAACGGAAGAACTCAATTTTGTGGGCCAACAGAAAGCAAAAGAAATGTAAGCAGCATCTGTGGAGACTTGAATGTCTCTCTTTTTTTTTGGGGGGGTAGAAAATACTTGAATGTCTTTAAAATGCAGAAATAATTTAACTTGACCATAAGAATAATATAGAAAAAGATCTTAGAATATATCTTTAAGAAAAATGTCTAAATTTTGAATTAAGGCTACTTTTGCCATGGATGTTGTCAGAAATATATTGTGAAAACTAAGAGAGGAGGCCATCTATTTCATTAATAGAAGAGGCTTTCAGTTAGTACATACCAATCCAGGAGAGTTATTTAGCTCCGAATTAACTTCAACTACTTCTCCAGACACAGGAGAATTGATGTCACTAGTTGCCTTGACGCTTTCAACTGCCCCAAAATTCTTTCCCTGTGTCACGTTGGAACCAACTTCAGGCAATTCCACATACACAACATCACCTAAGTGGTCCTGAAAACAAATAACATCATTGAGTTTAGTAGAATAACGAATGAAGCAAAACACTTAACAAAACTTAAAATAAAGAAAATTAGGCAACTAGCAACAAAGTTTGATGGTTCTATAGCACAGGTGAGATCACTGCGCTATTGAAATGACTATGGAAAATATTCCTATACCATAGCTAAATTTGGCAATTTGGCCTTTACCGTGAAGAGATAAAATTCAATAACTGAAAATATTGGCTGATTGTCACTATGTTGCTCGAATAATAGGAATTAAGAAAAGCACTGTGCTAGAACAACAAAGCTGGTCAAGTATAAAACCTGAGCATGATCTGTTATTCCAACCATTGCAGATGTGCCATCAACCTTAATCCATTCATGTGTGTCAGCATATTTCAAATCCTTCACAACTGCAATTGAATAAAAACAATTTAGTATAGGACTGGTTCTGTAACTTTTAAAGCAAGTGCAGCTGTGCAATAAATACTACTCAATTGTAATTGTCTCTTAACCTTTTCATAATATGTCCATCCAGTACTTGGATTTACAATGCATGTACAGTTAGAATAAATGATAAACATATAATTAAGATATTTTACCATCCCAACCACTTCAAACAGCACAACAAACCATGCAATCATACTTTGTCTAGTAACTACTAAAATTCATGATCTGATGGGCCTTCCTAAGAGATCTGTGAGCTATTAGCATACAAATTGTAAAGGGGAACAGAATTAAAGTAAGTGAAGCGTTCAAGTAATCATTATACAGTGGAAGGAGTGGTGAGCAAGTCCTGACAGGAAGAGTGCTTGAGAGCCAAAATCCTCCACAGAGTAAACAGTAATGTGATGTACTGACAAAGAATTGAATTTGTTCTTCCAGCTGATAAGGGACAAACTAGAATAACTGCATACATCGGTACCAGAATATCTGTCAATAAACCTTTCAACACAGTCAACATCTAAGGTCTCCCTAATGTAAATTCATGCACTGGCAATGAACGTTCATAGCTCTCATGATAAATTCTTACTATATGATATATGTGTGACATAAGGCCTAAAGATAACCAGGGAGATAAGAAACTCACTAGGTAACAACAAGGGGGAGGATCTACCGTAAAAAATAATAAATAAAGATTTTTGAGGCATGTTTCGATCATATTTTCCATTAACTACAAATATCTTAGTATAATAAAGCAGGTTTGTTCTCAACATGACAAAGGCCAATAAAGTGTTGTATCATTGAACAGTAGAAGATTTTTAAATCTTGACAATCGCATGAGCTTATCATGGATCAATTGCCTGGTTAACTCCCATATGCAAAATGAGAATTTGTACCATTATGCCAGAAGAAACAGATAGTAGTAAAGCATAAGTATGGGAACTTCTACAGCTTCAATATCATGAAAGGTTCAATGCTGATACTTGCTATATAATTCTTAGCTTTGGTTTCGTATGAAGGAAAATATTAAATGAGGTATGGACTAAGCTAAGGACGAGCAGCTCATTCACAGCATGTTTTTTCATAGTACATACTTGTTTCCACAAACAATGTTAATTTGCATTACAAAGTTCAAGGATCTTACACTCTTACTTTTTCAAATACTTGTAACATCTAAAAGGTATTAATGCTCTACCTACCCAAAAATTTCAACTTGGCTGCACATCTCAAACTGGGTTCATTTTCCATTTAATATGATTTTTAAATTTGTATTAGATTCACCTGGTTGGCTGTCTGAAAAGTTACATTTTGCCTGCTATATTTATCAGCATGTTGCACGCAAAAGAATTTACCATTCAAAGTGGCTATGCTGCATGCTCGCATTTCTGCTTTTCTGATCTAGCTCTATGAATGACCAATCGACAGGTTGATCACCTGAATTCTGACATATTTCTGTGAATTCTTCAATTTCAATCAAAAAATAGAAGTTTCTGAGTTAACCTGATTTTACTGAAAAGTTTTGCTTCTGATGAAATAAATTCTACTTGTCTTTAGAAGTTGAAATTTCCTAAAAGAAATGGATGGTTCACAATGTCTCATAATGTTTGCACACAGACAATTAGCTTCTTCCACCTCCACCTCCACCTCCCCCACAAGCCCAAAAATAAAAAGCTTGGGTAGCACAGAATGAAGCTCAGACATTTCAGTGCAGTACATGTCCATTTCCAACTTCAGGTATGATTCATTGTATCACAATTTGTTTCCTAATCCTGATATATCTTTGGTGACAGAAGTTTATACCCTAATTTTTCCCAGATTCATTGTATTTGCTGTGCTTACGAACTCTGGGTGAAGGTATGACTTGCGCCTCTCTCTTCTTCTACCAACCATTCTAAGATTATAGGACCAGAGAAAACTTTCAATATCCGATTTTGTTGCTGCACTTTTTACTGTTCCCTAACATAACATCTATTCAAAAGGATTCTCAAGAGAAAGTAGAACCAATCATGAGATCACTTCCCAATTCTTTTAAACCTCCATTGCCATGAAATTCTTAATTAGTAACAGCGACCAAAGAAACCTTTCCTTCCCCGGCTCATCCCCACTACCACACACACCCACTGAATAAATTATACACCGATAAACATTGCACAAGAAACAATTTTTCCTGTTAGCTGGAATCAAGAACCATCATCGTAAAAACACTACGTATGGAGCCCTTTAACCTAACTTACGTTAATCTACAACAACAAAAGAAAATCCCACCAAACTAAATACAAAAAATTCCCACCAAACTAAATCATAAACAAAAAGATTAGGAATTTGCACAAAAGAGAAAACAACAGAAAGATAGAGACAGGTCTAATTCATCATAGATCCACAATAACAGACAATGTAAAACCAAAAACCAAGTACATCCCATTAAGAAAATCCAAACTTTAGCTTAGGAACCAACGGATCTTTCTATTTCACGCACTCATGACCGAGATCTAAGAAAAAACAGGACCACCCATTAGTCCATAACCTCCAAGCAAAAGCCAAAGGAGAGAACGCAAGGGGCTAATGAGCGAAGACAGATCAAAAGAGGGCAGCAGAGATTTACCACTGGCAAAACCCCTCGGGAAGGTGGAGATCCTAAGGTACGAGGCGGCTCTCGAAGCCCACAGCAACCTCGCCGCCATGATCTCCGAAAGCTGATACCCTTCTCACGGCTATTGGAGCCAATTCCCTCTACTGGAAATATAAACGGTGAATAAAGAGATCCGGTCCTCCTCCTTCTATGGTACCTACGGATACGATATATATGCACCAAATATCGGATCTTAAAATATCGGATGATATAAACCTATATATCCGAATATATCGGCCGATATCGTAGGAGAAGTGGAGGGACTATGACGGCGGAAGGGGGGCGAAAGAAGCAGCGATTGGCTTGGAGGGAGCACAACCGAGATGGACGGCAGATAATTTCGCCTGCGATCGCCAAAGTAAGGCGGTGATGGTTTACCTAGTTTCACCGAGGTGATGCTATACTGCGCTCCGTGGCTAGCGGGGAATTCGCCGTTTGGAGGTGACAGGAGAACGGAACCAACGAACGACCAAACCCACCAACCCAAATAAAAACAAAAGAGAGTTGGTGGAGGTCCCCCATGAAACATACCCGTGAGAGTCCTTTACATCAATGTTGTCCTTGTGATGTCTCACTACAAACATCTGTTCTAAATCAGATGCTTTGGGTTGAAGTAGCAAATTATCCTATATAATTAGTATTATAGCATATTTTATATGATTAATATTAATATTTTTAAGATAATATCTATATTAAGAGTAATATGATTATTATTGTATATTATACTATTTAATGCACATGATAAAATTATTATTATTTAGAAATATTTTAGACTATACTATTGCTATTTTAAATACTATATTTACATAAAATAATAGTATCAAGATATTATATTCTAATAATAAATTACTCTATTATAATTTTACATAATGATATTATAATATTATGATATTAATATAAAAGTTTATTATAGTGAATATGAAACATTAAATCTTATTTTGGAGATATTTAAAATTTTTAGTACATTAATATTATTATATTAATAACATTTTATATTAATATGATCTGCTACTAATAATATGATTAAACATTTAGCAAATATATATAATCTATTTTTTTATAATATTAATAAAATAATAATATCTTATATTGATTGTTGCTGCTTGAAATTGATCTGATTGAACTACAAAAGAGCTCGAATGATCTGTTGAGTGCTGAACAAGTCAGAGGGGTCGACAAGAGATCACGATATACCTCTAAAGTGATAATGCGGTGAATATCGTACTTCGACATTGGATCCGATCTAAATAGAACAAATAAAGAAGTTCTCTTGTTAGAGAATATTTGATAGGATCCTCCAATGCTTAAATCAAATAGACTCTTAATGAACGGTAGAGATACTATGAGAGCAGCAAAGTGACAGTATAAAATATGAGGATTCGAAAGTATTTATCTAAACATCCTTTCGGAGTGGTTTATATAGTTGAGAGTCGACACCCATTGTTAAGGAATTAGAGCGTACAGGTCAACCATTTTTATTGCCAATCATACATCCTGAAAGTATTGTACATCCCTAAGATCTCAGGCATTTTCAGTCATGCATCATGCTCTACACATTTTATTCTTGTGATTATGAAAATTGCTCACGAACATAGGCAAGGTATTGCCAACTGAGGGAGAGAATTTGAATTCTCCACATGCACCTAAGTCTGGTGGATTTTGATTGATTGGTCAGATGCTTCATAACAAGTTCTGGTTGATCAATTTGCCACGTTAGCTATAGTCAATTTTGAGCCACATCATTGATGATATTAAATATAATGTAGTAATTATTATGTTATAAATTTGTAATATTATAATATAAAATCAAAACCGCTAATATGCTTGTGTTCAAGTTCAAAGAAACATGGTAGATGCATTCTAATTGTTGTTCATTAACAAACACCCAGTATCTCCTATGCTTTTTTTTTTGGTAACATCTCTTTTGCTTATTGATAGCAATTTAAAGGATGAATTGCTTTTAATCTATAAACATTTGTTCTTGTTTATTTCATATGCATGATAAAATGAATTTGATGGGCTTTCTCATCATCATACTCAAAACAAGCTATTCTTGTTATTTCATATGCATGATAAATAAATTGATGGGCTTTCTCATCATCATACTCAAAATAATCTATAAACATTTCGAATTGTTGAAATTAAACCTAGCATTTTGACAAATCAAACATCTCCAATTAGACATGCATGTGAGTATGTTAAAGTTTACAATTCTTAAGGAACTCTAACATGGCTAGCATGCTTGATCAAGAACGAACTTGGCATTATAGAAGGATGGACAAGATTTTCTACTTGAATGGCGGATTTTGAGGTCGCATGGAAATATACGTGCGAGCTTCGTGCTTCGTGGAGATAACATCACATCACACTGGAAATGTCCACATTTGGGAAACGAGTGCCCCAATCACCTGTTCCCTTGCAAGAAAGACGTTGGATATTAAACAAAGATTCTCTGTGGGGAAAGGATTCCACTTGAAATATGGAATCTTTGTGTTGCTCCAGTTGCCCAGGACCACTGTGTTTCAGATAAGAAATCTAGGTGGGCATGCCAGGAAGGACATCAGCTGCTACAGTCTGTGCACCAAACAGCAAATTCAGCTTATCACAGAAAGCAATTATTTAACTGTGGACCAAGCGATCTTAGCATCTAAATTGCATGGTTAGTTGGAACATGGAAAAGCCGTTGATTCAAATCTACTTGATCCAAGTAACAAATAGGATGGGCCGAGATTGGGTCTTCAATGAGGATTGGTCTGATTTCTATCAAATCAGGCTTCATTTTAAAACTTGTTCTTCAAAAAATCTACACAAATTTATCCATCCATGTGACAGAAAGAAATTTAATCTTCACTGGAAAAAAAGCCATTCAAGAAATGCATCTAGATCCAAGTCTCCATAAAAGTCTTTACTTTGACTAGGGTATGAATCTCCTATGGTGCAGCTATGGATGACATCCATAATAGGATAGATGGTCGTGCACGAACATGGGCCGTGCGATGCACACTACACATGTTGTTTGATGGATGCCATCCATGGATGCACATACTGCAAAGGATCTGCGCTTCTTCGACTAATTAGATTTTTTGCTAGCTTATGATTTGTTCCTTGAGCTACTATATTTATTATTTCCATAAATCTACTTTATGATTGAATCTGGCTCCTGTTTGATTGCACATGTTTGATTAGTTACTAATCTATTTTTGCAGGTGTATGCATGGACAATATCAATTGGCAAAGTCTAGGAGTCTTAATCCAACTAGAAATGCTATCAGGGAGCCTTGGTCCAACTAGAAATATTGTGGAGAGTCCTGATCTGACCGACGATGTTGCTATGTGCAAAATCTAACCCGAATAGGATTGCTACTTGATTGGGAGAAATTATTGATTAGAACGATTCTACCGTATGCACTTTGGATCATCCAATAACCAACTAGCACACCATTAAAAAAAGTGAATCTTTTTTTATTGAAAACTATAAAAGTTATCAACTGACCAATCATAGTTAACAATGAACTTTTTATATATAAATTTTAATCAAGCTTAAATAAAAGTGTAGTTTCTTTTTCAATAAATAATATGTTGATTTGTCATTGGATGATTCAAAATACACGTGATAAAATTATTTAATCAATATTTTTTTCTTAATTGGACAATTGCGGGAATCCTAATTTGACGTGGACTACTTCTCGAGAGATTTTGCTCGGCTAAAACAGCTATAGAGTCCTAATCCAACCAGAAAATACTGTAGAGAGTCTTCATCCACCTGAAAATTATACAGAGCTCATAATGATCATTCTGACACCAAACTTGATGGAATCGAATTTATGGCCAAAGTTGAAAAGAATTTTTTCTTTACAAATCTTAACTAATAAGGAAAACGATAGAATCTGTCAACGAAGTTGAAAGAATCAGATATGGGCGCTAAGTTTCAAATTTTTTTATATATATTTTAAATTTAATTTAATAAGGGGGAAAAAAGAGAGAGGAAAGAATAGATCTTGTTAATTTGATGCAGGTAAGAGATCCTTTAGGATTCCTCATCCAACGGAGATAAAAATAGCACAATAAAAAGCATAAAATAGAAAAAATATATATATCAAACTGAAAATAAGAAAGAAAAGTACTAGAAAATCAAACCAAAAGCAAGAACTTTAAAACTAGAAGCTACAACTAAAGTTAAAGAGATAACTTGTACCCCTTACACCTTCCCTTCCTGTTGGATCTTTATCCTCGTACCTCAAGTCCTCGTACGGTCTTTACAGAACCTTGACCACTTACCCAAGTCTTCTTCTGAGCCCTAGCCTCACATTATAGGTTCTAGGACGAACTCACACCACACAAGAAAATTGAGAAATCTTAAAAGAAGATTTTTTTTTTGTAAATTTCTGTGGTTAATTGCATCTGATTGTATCGAGGAGATATTTATAGGAGAAATCTTCTAAAATCAATACATTTTCTTAATTCCATTTAAATATAAATTTATGAAAAATAAAAAAATGAAGAAAATATAAACTAAACAGTAAAATAGTTTCTAACTTATTTGGGACTTCATATGATTTGAGTCAATCTAGTATGATTTGTTGTTCATTTTGATTATGTTTCCTTACATATGCATTTGGAGGTAAACTTTTACTTGTCCTAGAAATGAGTTATTAAAGTCTCCAAGACTAGTTTTGACTGGTCAAACCAAGTTGGTTAAATATTGTGCTTTATAAATTACATCTGTTACAAATCAAATAGGTCAAACCAAATTATAAGGGTCGACCCATGGATAAGTATAGGTTGAAGAGTCTAATCCCAAGTTTTTTTAATTCTCAATACATCAAAAAAATCAAAGAAAAATAAATTAAAAAGCTTATAAAATTAAAAATATATATAAATTTTATTAAAACTATTACCGTCAAGAATCAATCTAGCTCAGACCGATGAGTTGGAGCTGATGATGAGAGACTAGATGATGATTCAACAACTCTATAAGTTGGTTGGGAATTTGGGAATAGTTGGAGAGCATCAAATCCATATCTAGACCTTCGAAAGCATCTTGAAACGTTAGAACTGGAGAAAGTTCACTTACCAAGGGCTTGTTGAAAAATATATTCTAAAGCCAATCGTTTGGACGATTGAGCTCATTTTGTAATGTGTGTATAAATTATTTATCAATGAATAAAGTTATTTTGGCATCATTCATCACAAAGTTATATCTTCCTTGTTAGAACTCTTGTGTTGTGATGAAATCTTTAGAACTATAAAGTATTCGATAAAGAAGAATTTATCATATAGTTCTTAAACATGTTCGCAATTAAATGATATATCATTAAAGAACGATGATGTTTATTGAGTGAAAGTCATTGTGTGCCATATAGATTGGTTATCCTCTTAATCAAGGAGTGTGGAGACACTGATATGGCATACAGGTGAGATGTAAGAGTACATTATCACTGAACAAGTGACTCACCTGCTGAGCGCTTTACTGTCAAGAGCAACTTGTAAAATATATGGACATAAGTATCCCTCAGACATGAGATTATCATAGTAACTTGTAAGCAACTTATTGTGCTTTGGTATCGGACTATCTGCATTTCTAATATAGTGACAGAAAGCTACTAGGTACAGTCAAGTACTTGCGAAGTCTGTGTGTGGATTAAGATGGAATTGATTTATCCAAATTATAGGAGCTGATGCATCATTATATTTCAATTTAGTAAAATCCTAATCAGGATAATCATATGATGGATTTGAAAGGTTGGAATATAATATGGATGATCCTTCAGGTTGACAGTTTAACTCTAAATCGAACTAGAGCATTCAAGGTCAAAGAGATGAATTATGCGATAACCAAATGCATAGATTCTTGAATATTATCTTTCAAATATTCGATCTATGTGGATGTTGAAAATCATTGCTAGATGATAACTTCGATTAGTACAGAAAATGGTTTCTGTGCTACCGACTTAATGTTCGAACTTATGGAGTTACACACAAAGTCAAGCGATGTACGAAAGAATTGATCTAAATCTATATTTCAATTTGAAAGTCATAATTAATTAAATAATAGATTAACTTGATTGAGAATTAAGTATGGATCATACGG
>KE504830.1:250195-261030 GCA_000441515.1 Elaeis oleifera
TTGGTTGTTATTAATCATCATTATAAAAGTGGCTCCTATATAGGAATTTTAGTAGCTCCGGCATAGATATTAATTTGAGTATATTATCTCATCTCTCCTCGAGGTCCGGGACAATTACAGGTTCTCCCCAATGTTTGAAAAATATATATTTAATATTTAATTTCTGATATATAAATTACACATAATCCTACACCAATATTATCTTTTATTAAATAAATTAATGATCTTACTGATATTATCACTAATTTATTAATTTAAAATCTCTTATATTTTTTATTTAATATTTAATATTTTTAAATTTAATTTTATATTTGGTTAAGAGGTTATATGTATATTTTAAAGGATTATGTAATCACTCCAGGCCTCGAAAGCTGTTAGCATACTTTATTTATTAATTTTATCTTTAATCCTCGATAATAATTTTTTAAAAAATAAACAGTATTTAAGTTATTTTGCAGACAAATCAGGCATAAAACGACAATGAAATTGCAGGGTCATTAAACATCCTGTCAACAGTCAAATCAGGGCAAGACTCCAAAAATCCCCATGAGCTAAATAGTCAACATCCAGCACCCCACTACATAGAGAGGGTGCAGAACAAAAACCTCCGAGTGGAAATATCAACTCTGCGAATAAATCCCAATGACATCAACGTGATGCCGACTTCGGACCACCACCCACCCTCTAAATTCAACTGAAGGAGCAAAGTAATATCAACCAGCTGCTCTCATCCGTTTGATTTAACTTCTCATACTAATTGGACGATGGAGATTTGCTGGATATTATGAGTTAACACAACAATGGTGACCGAATTGCAAAATTTATAGCCGCCAGCCGAATAATTAACTCTCCATCAAGAGACTCACATGGTATTCCATCTCGGTTCGAGAAAAAAAACAAAATTTGGAAATGAAACGAGGAAAACAGCGAAAAGGAGGAGAAAGAGTCTGACTCCTTGTTGGATTCCGTCAGCCGTAGCTTTCTCCACATCGACGGTCGGTGTGGTCGGCCGGCTTTGGCTGCCACCCATAAATCAAAAAGGCGCTGCCCTACTAAGCTCGGTTCCCAAACTGCCCACCTTTGAACTTTTCAAGAATCACCAGAAAGGAACTAGGTAGTTATGTGGAGAGGGGTAGATAACTTGGTGAAGTGACATTTCTAGCCTCTGTAATGGAAATAGTTTGTTACTGTTGATGTAGTCTTACTCTCTCCTAGGTAGTGCAAATTAGCCTATGCAATGCAAGCAATGGGCACCCTCTTTTGGGAGATGGGTGTTAATTAACCATGTTGATGCATTTGAGACTTGTCAAACATGAGATAGCAAGCTCATGGAACTAAGCTAGACTTGTTCATGCCCAAGTAGGGTGGACATATGATGGTTTAAAGTAATTGTTCTTATAATTGTTTTAAAGAACCATAATTATGTTGCACGAAAAGTGGTTTGCATTTAATCCTTACCCAAAAAAGTGGTTTAATTAAATAGTTAATGTTTTGTAAATTCTATGGGTTGTGGTTGGTTGAGTTGGTAGGTTGAAGGGTGCCAATGCAAAGAAATAATTTTTAAAGAGAAATTGTGAAAAGAATCACTACATTAGTTGGAGGCTCACATTATTATGCGAATATTGGCATGCTGCGTCCTGATTTTGTTGTTTTTCTTTTCTATTATTTCTTGTTACAACTAATAGCCAATAATGGATGTTGCAGAAAAATTCAATTATGGCTAATTGGATAATAATGGCCACTTTTTCATGATGGTGGTAATAATGGTTTTGGAAGGGTCAGTCATTAAAAGATATAGGCATTTGTTTTTGATCCCAAGGGCATGACTTAGCTATACACTTAGCATTCGTATCTAGTCTTTGAAGCTCAATTGTCAAACAAAAAATTATGAAAGACTCACACAAATATTCTGAATATATGAAATTTGTTGAATCTTATATGCATAATATAACTAGCATATACTGCATACGATGTGTGGAATACAAATTTTCAACTACTAGTGAAATATTATATAATAATATAATAAATTATATAATAAATTATAAAAATCTTCTTGACATCATGAATAAATTATAGTTACACCTAGTAGTATAAGAAAACTATACTTATCCTCTTAAGATTTAACTCATAACTTAATAAAATATTAGTCAAATCATTAATTTTAGATGAGATTCAAATGTCACATCAGAAAAAATTTCAAAATAACCATAATAACCTTATGTGATATAATAGTCACCTAAGAACAAAAAAAAATATGTATCCTCCTTCTCTTTCAAACGATTTAACTTTCATATGAGGTAAACAATTTCATTAGCATCATCAACTTAATTAGGTGTAAGTATAGATTTTTTAAACTATTAAATGTAAGTGCAATAAATGTAAATCCTAGAAGGGTTTCTATAATTTATTCTAAATTAGAACAAACAAATAGTTAGACTTGACTATAGTTGAATGGATTTTAATCTGATCCAATCAGGTCTATATTGGACAATGAAGGTCTCCACAATAATGATCCGAGTAGTTGGATATGATATATTATCTCTATAATATTTATATACAAAAAAGCTTAGAATTTAGAGACCTTATTCTATATATATAATTTTATATTATTTAGACTGCTCAATATATTGACCACTTGATGCACAGGCTAAAAGCTTTCAAATCACATGATATTTATCATATATATAGTTTAGAGATAATAGATCATATGCAATAGTTTGGATCATTAATATAGGACTTTTATCATTCAGTCTAGACATGAGTGGATCTGAATAGAGACTCACTCAAATATACCTAAATCGAGCTTAATAAACAAAAATCTTCAATAGCTAATTTTTTACTGTATAATAAGTAATGAACTTTAATTATCACCAACCAGAAACTTCCATCATTAATATCGGTGCCATTAACATTAGCACCTATATATCGAACAGAGAATTCTATACAAGCTGAATCTATGCATAAACTACCATCATTAATACTAATGTCATTACTATAAATCTTGTTGGGGGAATAAGCCATTTTCGATCAGAGCAACTTGGTTACTCGATGAGGACTCAAGTAGAAACATAACTTTGGATAACTACTAACCTCCAGATTGGACATTGGCCGACCACAAAATCGATCGATTAGAGGGATTGATTGACTTTGGATTTGGTCAAAGTCCCATATCGATTGTACACCAACTAGACCAACAAGAGCCTCCTTTCTATGATAAGGATTGGGTTCGCCTAGGTCAAATACACCGCTATCTCAAAAAGGTGGCTCGATCAGCAAAATTTAATTAACTGTCCTTGCATGTGGGGGGCGGGGGTTGCGACGATGACTAATCTGCTCGTTGAGCAACCAAAGTCAATTATGCATCCACAGATCCTCAGGATGTTTTTCCTAATTGCACATATATAGGCTTAAATGCCGTACTTAATCCTCATAAATAATGTATGTAAACCTCGTTCATGCCTGACGCAAGTAATGGACGTCCATTATCTTAAATGACCATAGATTTGTAGAACTATTACCGAGCTTAGTGGTAATGGATAGCTACTCCCTTTATATCAAGAAGGACAAAGGAACCCTCACGTAAGCAACTTTTTCTATGAATAAAGTCTAGAACTCTGTCATTTTCTCACTCTCCACTCTACTGCTTGCTGAAAGATTCGACAACTTAAGCATCGGAGAATCCTCCATCAAATTTTGAATGAGTGGACTTCTTTACAGGCGTTCTTGAAGGAGTGTCCTTACTTCAATGAAAGCCATCTCCACATCGGTAGATGTTCAACCTCCACCTTGATAGGAGACCAAGTCCAACCATTGACGGAAGACTCTTGGCATCAGATTGATGCTAGAGGAAGGATTTGCTTCCCTTTAAAAAGCACATGAGCAAAACAAATAGAGAGAAATGGCCAAAACCAGGGCTGCATCCAACACCTCACGATGCCAATCCTCCTGATGGACTTATAATAGTCAATAACCTAGTGCAATAGATTCAGAATTTGATCATTGGTATCTAGAGCCTCTAGAAGATGACAGGACAACAATAGTAGTGGGAGCCTACTCCACCCCTAGCTCTCTCACAACAGAGTCGATGCTCTTGCTCTAGAAGCTCTAGGCGAGCATGTCATTCATAATGGATCCGATCAAAAGTTGAGGTTTGTCGAGCTTGGTCTCCTCATCGCTAAAGCTCAAGGTATGAGGAATGACACCGATGCTCTCCAAAATCTTCCAAATAAGATTCTACCCCTGAGTACTCTCAGAGGTTGAGTTTATCTTGATGCAAAGTCGAGTTGGAGCAATAGGTCTAGGAGATCAACTGTGGTTAAAAGCCACGCAGAAAGAGCCAGGCATACAAGGACAACCTCAGCTTCAACTCGCAACCACCATTCTTATGCTGTATCATGGATGAATTAATCCTTACTTGGCTCAAGATGCTATAGCTAGCTAGAGCCTTATGATGGCACTATTGGCCCACTGGACTACCTTAAGAGCTACAACTCTTTTATGTTGCTCAAGAAGGCGTTAGATGCCTTTCTTTGCATCGTTTCCCTACTGCGCTTAGGAAGTCGGTTCGAGCTAGGTACTCTGGGCTCCAATCGAGGACCATCCATTCTTTTAAGCAGCTAAGAATGATATCTGTCGTACATTTTGACAGTAGTTGAAGACAATAGCTGAATTCTGAAAGCCTTTTTTCTATCTACTAGCGGGAGGATGAGAGTCAGCATAACTATGTAGCTTGATTCAATGTAACCACACTGGAAGTTCACAACCTCTATGAGTCGATCGTAATGTGGCCCCTAAAAAAGAGCCTAAGAAGTACTTGATTAATCATTTTTCTCAACAAAATTTGTTTTAGAGATTATATTGAGATGCTCGTGTGAGCCTGAAAGTATGTACGCAGAGGAGGCGATAGAGAAGAAACACCATGAAGAGGGATGCAATCCCTATAAGAAGAAGATAAGGGCTCGAGAGGAGCTCTGAAAATACCAGGGAGGTGCAAGTCATCCTCCCCATGGAAGGATTCACGCGTGAGGAGCTCACCTTGACGGTTTAACACCTACACCCCTTTGTCCGCTCCTTGAGCCCAGATACTCATAGAGTTCCAGTGTAAAAAGTACCTTCATTGGCTTGAAGAAATGAAGTCTCCAACAATAAGGTATAGTCAAAGGAAGTACTATCAGTTCCATCAGGACCACAACCATGATACCGAGGTCTACCTCTAGTTCAAGGATGAAATCAAGGCACTAATTTGAAGAAAGTACCTTAGAAAGTACGTCCACAACCAAGAGAACCAGGCAGTCAAACAACCTTCCTAGCCTCAGCCTGAGGAGGAGAATACTAACAACTGATCTATGGCATGCATCATCGACATGATCTTGGTATTCATTGGAGATAAGGGGAGGAAGTCGAGCTGACGATTCATCATCGAAGAAGCAATGTATCGGTGATGTAATAACTTTTCTGATGAGGATGTTTGACGAGTTCAGACTTCTCATGATGATGCGGTCATTGCTCTATGATGATACTAATTACGATATAAAAAATTTCTAATTGATAATAAAAGCTTGATTGACATATTTTTTATGATGAATTCTAAAAATAAATTACCGATTGATCGGTTGAGAAAAGTCAACATACTCTTGATCGGCTTTTCTCTGGAGATTCGATTATAATTGAAAGAGAAATTACTTTATCAGTCATCATGGGATAAGAGCCCAGTTAGGTGACTGTACAACTAAACTTTCTGATAGTTCAGGTACCATCCGCCTAAAATTCTGGATTATCATTTGGATTTTGAATTCAATTGAGAAAGATATTTCCTTAAAAACTTGAGATAATTCAGTTGAGACTATTTAGAACAGCTTATGAAATTTGGGAACATTTGAAAAAAGCTTGCTCTCAAATAAATCAAGCAATATTTAGTCCTTTTTAATTGAAACTCTTGGAATTATAGATTGGACAAGATACTGTATCTGCTAGTTTTGTCACAAATCCTATATTTGAAGAACCCAAAAAAGAAAGAGATCAACATAGGTGTTGCAATTTCTTATGAAACTCAGCTCTGGATTTGAAAATATTACATTTAATATAATAAACCAATGTGTTATGAATCTTGATTTGTTATGAATGAACTTCTTCGACAAGAAACTCATCTATGCACCTACGCTATATTAGATGCAAAGATCAGTACCATAGATATGATGTATCTCATCACTCATCGCAGATTTCAACCATGATAGATGAATGGAGATGATAATAGAATTCAATGCAGATGTTGCAACAAAGTTGGACAAGTGGTATCATAACAAGCAAAACTTGTTCAATTATTGTGGAAAGCCGAAATACATAATTCTAGAATATTGACTGCTACAACAGAACATGGATGATTAGTGTTCTTTGCTTCAAATTCTAGTAGAGATTAGGAAATGCCTAAATTATCTTATATTTATCTCTATCGGGAGGTAATCCAGCAAAATGGTACAAACATTATTGCAATCAACTTTACCATGCACTAAAGACTAATCACATTTGGGATCTAGTTTCTAAACTTATTGATGTTTCTATGCTTGGTAGCTAGTGGATATATGCAATAAAGTGAAGTTTGATAGTTCAGGTACGAAGCTTGGCTTGTAGCTTAAGGCTATAAACAAGAATATGGGATTGATTATGAAAAGACATTTTCTCTAATAGCCAAAATGATCCACAATAACTACTTCTTACAACACTTCATCATATTATTCAATATCTTAAAGTCATGGTGGACCATGGCTTGTTCTTTCTTTCGGATTCTTCTCTTGCTCTTTAGCCTTTGCAAATACACATCATGTGGGTTGTCTTGATACTAAATGCTCCACCATTGGTTGGTATGTTCTTTGGGTTCATCCCCAATATCTTGGAAATTATATACCTCATTTGACCAAATTCACATGCACGTCTCTTGTAGACTTGTAGTAGTCATTTTCACAATATATTTTATCATGATGAAATATTTATGTTAAGCTTGATTATCATAGAATCTTTTCTATTTTTAATATCTTTTAATAGTATGGATGCTTAGCGAACAAAAACAATGGTTGATTAGATGCATTTTCTTGGATACAACTTCTTATTTGTTTTATATCAATGTTTCACAATTTATGAGGTAGCAATTTGGAAGCAATAAATAACTATAAAAATAGTTCAAAAAAGTGTCACCATAACTTGTTAAATACTCGATTTGTACTTGAAATCTGATACGATACCAGACCTTCCTTGGATCCAATATTGGATATATATATATAAAGGTTTAATTAGGTTAGGGTTTCGATTTGGATCAAACAAATATATTTTGAATTTGAATACTAATATTGCCAAATCCGACCTGCTAACATTCTAATTTTGCGGCTCGATAAGCTACACCCTCCACCATTTGAACTGTCCTCAGTTTGCTTGGCTGATGAAGAAATCTTGAGCAGCAGTTCTTTGAACCAATGGAAGGGGCTGAAGCAGGCTGCTAAACATTCTTTTGGTGTCTTATTCCAAACTACTCAGCAGTATCACTCGGCCTCTCAACCAGTTCTTAATTGTGGAGACTATTCACTATGGGGCGACAGATCATTATATCTCCATAAAAGCCGTAATCAGTTTCGATACTTTAAATTTTTTTGATTAAAATAATTAAAATTTGAAATGAGAATCGAAATAGATGATTTCCATTCCAACTATTTGATTGGAGAGAATTTTATTATGATTTTATTTAAAAAAAAATAAAATTATCCATTCCTTCCATAATTGAATTCGGACTCATCTCAATAGAGTCAAAATCTCATTTTAGTAGAATGAGATAAAAAAAATTACGAAGATAGCAATTGGGACAGCGGTGGGGTGGGGCCGGGGGCGGAGGTGTTTGTTCGGAACGCGATCATTGGTTGGTTCCCGAGGGAATTTGCAGCGGCAAACTCGATCATCAACGCATAAGGCTCTGCTGGAGGCCGAGCAGGTGGACAAAATTGGGCGAGACGGAGGCGATGACGGGAGCAAAGGAACTGGAGAGGCCGAAGACGATGAGCATGGCCAATCCCTTGGTGAGCGTGGAATCAAAGTCCGCCTCGAAGCGGACGGTGGTGTGGTCGTCGGTGTCATGGAAGGTGCGGACCCAGACCTGAGAGAAGTAGCCACTATCGTGATGGTCGTCGGTCTTGAAGCAGGGGTGGAGAGGAGGGAGCTCGACGCGGTAGTGGAGGAGCTGTTGGTACTTAGCCTTAGGTTCGGCGAGAGACTGGAAGAGGGCGACGATTTCTTACAATCTGGGAGGTAGCATGGAGAGATCGACCTCGGCCTCTCGCTGGTAGCACTGGTGCTGCTGCTGGGCTTTGAAGGGCTCGAAAAGAGGGGATTTTGGAAAGAGATGGAAACACCTCTTTTGAAATTATAGAACTATTTTTTCATCTTTTTCTTTTTCCCTTCTTATAAATTATGGAACTGTTATAGATTCCAAAAATAGGGGTTGATTTTTCACAACCATGTCATTGATTAGATTTTATTTTAATTTAATTTTTTAATTTTTTAAAAAATTAAAGATATTATTATTATATTTAATTTTATTTGATATCAATTTTAAAATAATTAGATTTTAAAAATTTAATTAAAATAAAATAAAATCTAAATTAATTTTAATTTAATTTTATATAAATTAAATAATATTAATAAAAATTATCTATTTTGATTTTAATTTTGAATATAAATTAAATATTTTAAAAATTAAACAATTCTGATTTCGGTACCGATCGCGAAACAAACATCTCCGGGGAGACATAGCTTCTAAGTTTTCATATTCGCGGTCTCCCATGCCGTGTTTCTCCAAGTTAACAATCACATTGATGTTTTGGCTGATGGGTCACTGTTATTGATGGTTCCCGTGACTTTGTTCTTACTTGACGTGTATCTTGGGTTTGGATTTCTTTGTTTGCCTGCTGCTATAGTAAGTCAGCAGCAACCGTTGGACTCATGACTTGTAACTCAGTCCATTACTCAAATAATATTAAAAAAAATATTTATAAATTAATATATTTTAAATTATTTATAAATTAATATAAAATCATAAAATATCATAAAATTTTGAATAATTAAATAATTAGGGTTAACAGTAGTAGAATATTATTCTACAAATATGACCTCAATACTATTGGTTTGCACCATAGGAGTTACGAAAGCAAAGAAGATCTAGGAATATTATCTTTTTGGGTTAAAAGCCGATTATAGTATCCAAAGTTCGGTATATTTTTTTTTAATATATAATTCTAAAAATCGACATTCTGAATATTTCAAAAAAATATCAACATTTCTTGGACATCTTTATTGCCATCAATTGGAACTAACATATATTTGCTCTGCATTAACTGTCCCGACAGACTAAAAGATCTCCATTTCAATTTGATTTCATATTTTTCTTTGTCTACAGAAATACTACTATATAAATGGTCCAATAATCTTGACGTGATAATGATGAAGATACCCTAATCATCCGATTTGCAGAGTGACTGTACTGCACACTAGCTTCGCCATTCTGTATTATGCCATCATAATACAATAATAGACGAACCTGAATATTGATCATTTTCTCAGAAAAATCTATGACAATATCAAAATCAAAAATTTAATATTAATAATTATTTTATCATTACAAATGACTTACATGATAAATACATACTATCATCAACTAATAGACAAAGATAGATCCTATCATATTTAGGAATTGTATCAATTCTATAGATTAATTACCATAATCAAACGATACGCAATAGGGACTGAAAGAAATTTTAACAGCATTTCTTTTTAGTTCCCCCACATGATTGAAAATGTGTGAGGAGAATTAAAAAAAATACTGTCTGAATTTTTTTTGAACCCTGTGTGTATTTTTTGATTACTGTAATTATCTATAGAATTAAATATAATTTCTAAATTGTCCAAATTGGATAATTAATTGACCAATACATATATTTTATGGCATACGTACAAAAAAATATAATTAAATTACAAAAACCTCTCTGAGTTTAGGTCGAAATTATATTTAAGTCCAGTATTTTGAAAAATATACACCTACAGTCCGATATTTACGAAAACTCTATAATTTAGTCCCCATCTTAGGGGGGTACGTGTAGATTTTTCGTGGACATTAGGAATGTAGGTGTAGATTTTTCAAAACGTTGAACTCATGTGGTAATTTCAATCTAACCTTAGATGAATTTTTATAATTTATTCATATATTTTTGTACGGATGCCGTAGAATATCCTGCATTGATCAACTGACGGATCTACGATTCTATGAAATACAACATATTTAAAATTCTTAAATTAGCCTCTAATTCATTTTTAAATCAAGTCTGAGTTTATGTCTAAAAAAAATATAGCAAACAACAATATGAACCAAATTGATTAGAGAACCCTCATACATTACAAATAAATAATAATAATGATAATAATGAGATAAAAAAATAAAAAAATAAAAAAATAAGTGGTGGTGGGGCAAGGGTTGGTGGGAAGGCATCGAGTGGGGTGCCACGACGGAAGGAAGTTGGGCAGGAAGGGGACCCGCTAGGGGTGAGGGGGCAGCCGCTGCCGGTAGGGCCAAAGGGGGTGGTTGGGGAAGGGGCTGCCACCGCTCGGGCCCTTGGGCCGGAGGGCAACCGCCGCCGACAGAGGGCCAAAGGGGGGCACCGCCGTCGGGAGGGGTGGTGGGTGGGAGGGTGGCGGCCGTCGTCGGGCCAAAGGGGGGAGGGGTGTGGGCTGCCATCGGTTGGGGCCGGGGGGTGGGAGCGGCCGCCACCGGCAGAGAGAGAGAAAGAAGAAGAGAGAAGGAGGAA
>KE504830.1:268667-280457 GCA_000441515.1 Elaeis oleifera
CCCTCCCTCCCTCCCTCCCTCCTCCTCTCTCTCTCTCTCTCTCTCTCTCTCTCTAAATAACTATATGGACATCAAGTCATCTACTCAGTATGAAGGATAACCCATATGAAGAATTATCCTCGTTTTGAAGATCCTTAATTATAATTCCTTCCAGTTCTTATATTTATTGTCTTAGGTTTCAAGCAATCTCATCTTGATTAGGAATTTATTCATTTGTTTTGCTGGAATCATTACATTTTCCATGTAGAAGTTTGATTTACAAATTCTATTCAGACAACAGACTATTTGGGCCAAGATTTAAGATTGAATTTAAATTCTTTTCCTAAAAGGTTGATGCAATTAACATTCAGATATTCCTGTTTGAATGGTGATGAGCCACAAAATTACTAGCGTTGGAGATTATAATGCTGGGTTTGCCTTGGTGGCAAGAAAATATTATGAAATCATTTTTCACTCTGTTTTGAAGAACCAAAGTTAGTCCTCTTGTGATAACTTATGTCCTATTGATTGTCTTAGAAATTTACCCCATCTAATCCTGTTCACTCTCCTTCACCGAGTTTGTTCTTTGACTCCATCATTTCAAGCCTCTGATTTGGAAGAAGTTGAGAACCTCATAAGCATCAGATCACCTGGATAGACTCTTAGGAGCTTTGGTGAAGTAGTATATAATTTAACAAGCTATTAATAAGATGAACAAGGATGCATATGAGGACCTTGTGATGGGTGTTAACTGAAACTAAGAGATAAGAGAGCCTTGTTCCTGCACTAGGCTTGACTCATTTGAGCCCGACTTTGGGCATTGTCTAAAACTAAGAGTTGAGTGCCTTAACTATAAGATTGGACCCAGGATTCTATTTAAGCTCTACTTGAAGCATGTAAGAGGAATATATGATGTGCCAAATAACGTTCATCACATTCTTTTTTTTTTTTGATGAAAAGGGAAGCAGGTGAACTGCACCCTGTTTTATTGAACAGAATAATTACAGAATGTGTGCAGAAGGAAAAAGACTAATGTTCATCGCATCAAGATAACATGTTTGGCACATAAGAATTATTTATGGCATGCTAAAAGAGATAGATTGTTACCAACTGGACCTTGTAGGAGTTGCTTCTTCTTTCAATTTTAAGAATTTTATTGAGAAAACCATGGGATGTATTTGAAGTGTTCATTTTGTTCCTAAAGGTCACGGCAGCCACCTTTGGCAGTCTTGGGCCCAAGCTGCCATGCCATGGACCTCGGTGCCCTGGCATAGGATTTAAACACATGGCAGGTGATATGGTAGGCCTTGACTAAACATTATAGGTGGTATGGCGGGTTCAAGTGAGCTTCATAGGCTGATGGTGCTTGAGCCATTTTCCGAGTGGATGTTTTTCCATTTTTTATGGACAATCGTGTAGCAACAAAGGATTTCAGAGTTATTCTTAGTCAAGAGTTGGCTGACTATGCTGGACTTCAGTCTTCTGAATTTACCACGTTGCCTTCCACTATTTAAGTTATAGAAATCCCCCTCACAGCACAAATTGTTATAAGAAATCGTTTTAACATTTTCACCCTATGATTCTTCTCAGGAAAACATTTGCACAGTATGATCAGATCCAGTCTGACAAATACATTGTGAGGGCTAAATGTGTAAACTGATAAGATAACGCTTGGATGAGTAAAATGAAAAAGATGCACAGCTTAAGTAATTAATGAACATGAATATGAATGTATTGGTTTGTGCAGAATGTAGGGCATCACAATCTATTCACTGGATTGCTCTCCAGAATGTCAATAGTTGGGTATTGATAGCTCCAGTCAGTAAGATAAAGTTTCTGATCTTGTCACCAGGTTCTGCCGAATCAAACAAAGCTCACCTTTATCTGATGAAACTATTTGTTGGAGATCATTATTATTCAAGGTGGCATTATGAAACTCACGAAAGATGTATTAGGGCCACACATAAAATTTGTCAACTTTGTTATGATGGGGCATACATACGTGCAAATACTTTGGAAGTTATTAGAGTGTGTCCTTTTCAACAAAGCTTTGAGTCCAAACAGACTAAACTTATATAAAGATATGGCACCTATGACCAGAAACTTGTCTCTAACTATCATGATCTTTGGCATTGTAAGCATCAATTGCTTCAATAGGAGTTATTACAGGGAAAAAATTGTTGTGGTCTCACATAACTCAGATCTGACTGTAGACCATGGCAAATCCTTACTTTGTTTCCTTCATTCTTTCTCTTTTGAAGGAAGCAGTTGTTTAGACAACTCTTTGTTGTTCTCTGCTTCCAATATCTCAATGAATGAAAACTTATGAGCATCATGGATGCTGTGAAGTTTTACATCTTGGAAACAGGCAATGAATTTAGATGCACAAGCAATATCACATGATTGATTCGTGCCTCTTTGTTACTCTTGCTAAGTTTCTATACATGATGTCTAGATAAGTTCAAGGGAAATACAAGAAACCCCTATATTGTTGAGCTCCATTATCTAAACTTTGTTAAAGATTGCTAATTTAACTTGAATATGACTGCACAAAATCATATAAAATAAGCATTATTAGAATCATGCCTGTTATTTCTAACCAAGATCTCATACAGGTAGATGAAGGTGAAAGAGAACTTCTAATCAATGGTGATCCACACCTACAAAGGAGACAAGGAACAAAGAAGAAGAAGAAGAGTGTGCATCTGATGGGGAATTCATAAAAATAGAGAAGGAACAAATAGAAGTAAAGAGAGTGGCCACCACTCAAACCAATAGCCGAAGTAGAAGAAACCCCACATGGTGCTAATCTGGATTTGCTAGCGATGGAGGAGAAAATAAGAGCACTTGAGCTCCAGCTTGAAAGTGCAGCTAAAGAACTACAATGTTCGGAATCTGAAAAATCCTTGGTAAAATCTGAGGTTGACCTAGCTAATGAGAGATTAGAGAAGATGGACAAGCATTGTAAGGAACTTGAACTTGACCAGAAGAGAATGAAAGAAAAATTTTGGAAGCTGAACAGAAGTATACTTTGCAGCTTGAATCACTCCAAGAAGCATTGAGATCGTCAGATATGAAGCATGAGGAGCTAGTTGATATAAAGAATGCATTTGATGGATTGTCTGCAGAGCTGGAGAGCTCGAGAAAGAAGATAGAAGAGCTTGAAGCAGAGTTGGTGTTGTCAGCAGGTGAGGCGCATAAATTTGAAGAACTTAGCAATGAGAGAAGTTCACATGCAGAATTAGAATCAAAGAGAGCCTTAGAGTTTGAGAAGATGCTGGAACTGGCAAAAGTGAATGCAAAGGAGGTGGAAGACCAGATGGGTAATTTGCAAGAGGAGCTGAAGGGACTCTACAATAAGATTGCAGAGAGTCAGCAAGTTGAAGAAGCGCTAAGAAGTACTGCACTGGATCTTTCAGTGGTTCAGGAAAATTTGGAGCTTTCAAAATCACAAGCAACAGAGTTGGAGCAGAAGCTTGTTTCTAGTGATGCTATTATTTATGGACTGAAAGAAGAACTACAACTCCGTAAGGCTTCTGAACAACAGATGAGAGAAAATGTGCTTGAATTAGAAAGTCTGCTTTCTGCCACTAATAATAATCTCCAAGCGAAGCTTGTGGATTTGGAGAAAGTGGAGTTCAGGCTTCAAGAGCAGATGGAGGAAAGGAAACGATCGAATCTATCTTTGAAAACCAGAAGATTCAGATATTAGCTTTGCAGGAGGAATTGGCTAAGTTGACAGGAGAAAGGGAAACTCTTCAAAGTGCTGTGGCTGACCTTAACTCCAAATTGACAATGGAGGAGGAAACTCGCAGACATTTAGAGGCCAAGCTGAATCTTGCTGAACAGAAATTTACTAGAACAGACATGCTTCTCTCACAAGCATTGTCATATAAAGAGGAGCTTGAACAAAAGCTGGAATCTCTGGAAGGGTTCCATCAAGAGTCCAGAATAGCCACTGAGACTGCAACTAAGAGAAACCTTGAGCTTGAAGATTTAATACAGGCATCAAATGCAGCAGAAGAGGGCCTGAAGGCACAACTGCAGGAGACTGAAATGAGATTATCATCAACTGAAAAAAAGAATATGGAGCTTGAGCAGCAACTAAACTTTGCAGAAGTGAAGTGCATTGATGCAGAAAGAGAAATTAAGAACTCAGTGAGAAAATGACAGAGCTCACCACCTTGCTAAAAAACGCCAAAGAGGAAAGTGCACTGTCAAAATGCCATCTCCAGACTTATGAAGATAGGATCCGCCAGTTGGAATCATCTTTGAGCAACTCTTCTTCTAGAAACTCACAGCTTGAACAGGAGTTGAAGGATCTTGCTGAAAAATGTGCAGAACATGAGGATAGGGCTACTTCTACACATGAACGCAGTCTTGAACTGGAAGCGTTGGTTAATGTATCTCATTCCAAAGCAGAGGATGCTGGAAAGAAAGCTGGTGAATTGGAGCTATTGTTGGAAGCTGCTAACTACCGAACACAGGAACTAGAACAACTGCTGAGCAGCACAGAGGCAAAATTTAGGAATGCTGAAGCAGAATCAAAGCAGCATGGATGCAAGATTTCTGAGATTTCTGCAGAACTGGAAGCATTCCAGACAAAACGGAAGTCTTGAAGCTGTGATTCAAGCTGCAAATCAAAAGGAGAGGGAGTTGACAGATATGTTGAACATAGTTACTGCAGAAAGGAAGAATCTTGAAGACTCAACCAATGTTTCTGGTCAAAAGCTATTGGAAGCTGAAAGTTTGATTCTGGTCTTGGAAAATGAGTTAAAATCTGCAGAAGAGAAACTTAAAAGTGTTGAGAAAGAACTTGAGGCTTCAGGTGTTAGAGAGAACGAGATACTGGAGAAGTTTAGATCTGCTGAAGCAAAGTTAGAGCAACAGCATAAAGCAGCAGAGCAAGCTATTGCAAGAACTTGGAGTTAGAATCATTAAATGAGTCTTTGGTCAAAGATTCAGAATTAAAACTCCAAGAAGCGGCCATAAGCTTTGCTCAAAAGGAACTGAAGCTAAGCAATTGAATGAAAAGTTAAAGTCTCTTGAAGAGCAGATGGTATTTTATCAAGATCAGGCAGCTGAGGCGACTGAAAAGGTGACATCACTAAAAGCAGAATTGGAGACAAATGCCATAAAATTGGTTGCTCTTCAGAATACTTTTGAGGAACTCAATCAGGAGATCTCAGAAGCAAATCTGAAACTTGAACAGTCAATTTCTGAGAATGCATTGTTAGCAGGGACAAACTCTCAGCTCAAGGAGGAGCTGGAAGCTCATCAGTGCAAGGTTAATGAACTTCACGAGTTGTTGAATTTGATACATGTGGAGAAGGAGGCGACTGCTGAACAACTGGATTCTCATGTGAAGACCATAGCAAAATTAACTGAGGAACATTCAAGAGGCTTGGAACTTCAATCTGCAACAGAATCCCGTATTAAAGATACCGAAGTCCAACTGCATGATTCTATCGAGAAGTTTACACAGAGAGATTCTGAAGTCACAAACTTGAATGAAAAACTTCTTGCGCTTGAAGCTCAGCTAAAAACTTTTGAAGAGCAGGCCAGAGAAACGGCTATTGTTGCAGAAAATCAGAGGGTTGAGCTGGAGGAGACTCTGGTGAAATTACAGAATGTGGAAGCGCTTGCTGAGGAAGTGCAGAGAAAGGCTGATCATTTCAGATCTGAGAAAGAAGGCTTAGAAAGTACAAATCTGAGTCTGTCTGAGAAGCTGACAGCATATGAGACAAAAATAGATGAGTTACAAACAGCATCAAAAGTAACCATTGGAGAAAACAAGAGATGTCTTTACAGCTTCATTCTTCAAGGAAAACAATAGAGGATCTGATGCAACAATTTGATTCTGAGAAAGAGAAGCTCCAATCCCAGGTTAGCATGTATATCCGTTCATAATTTCTGTTATATCTTTAGAGAGTCAAACGTATGGATATTGATATTGAAATTGAAGCCAATCATATGACTCTAAGAACATGTTACACCATATAAAGTGTTTATACAAAAGCACCAGCACAAGAGAAATATATCAATATAAGATGTGTTATTGCAGATCACCTCTGTTATGGAAGAAATAACATGCTCAATGAAATGTATCAAAATGCTAAGAAAGAACTTGAAACAATTATAGTCCAACTGGAAGAACAAGTGAATGCACAGAAAGCAAATGAAGTCTCTCTCAATGCTGATCTGGAAAATCTCAAGGCAGAAGTAGCTGAGAAATCTATGATTCAATCAAAGATTTCACAACTTGAGCAACAACTGTTGATGGCAGAGTCCAAATACATGGAAAAGGTATTCTTTATTTAAACTAGTTGTTGTTTTGAAAGATGTAGGCTTATAACTATAAAGGTCAGCTACTGAAACTGTTTTTTTCATGAGTATCTCTCTTTTCAGATTGAAAGCATGCAGTTGGCAGCTGCTGAGAAGGAAGTAGTGCTAACTTCTAAATTGAAGGAGCATGAAAGCACGCTCCTCGAGAGAGATGCCTTACATGAGCAGCTGAATGAAATCCAGAAGGAACTAGATCTTACTCGCAAAAGCATAACAGAGCAGGTTCCTTTTTTCACTATACTGTCAAACCAATTTTTTTTTGTCTTAGTTGTCTGTCAAATATGAGCAGCTGTCCACTAGATAGAAAGTCATTTTAATATTGGTGAGTAGGTAATATGTCGTTCTGTTTCTTTAATCCTGACTGCCTTTGTAGTGTATTCAACAGCTAAGCAGGGCCTTTAGGATTTTAGGTATATATACTAGCAGGATATATGTTGATTAAATTCAAGTAAGCCTTTTCTCATAAATTGAGTAAGGTTTTGATAGGTAAGTCTTGCATGACTAAATGTTTTAAATAGATGAACAAATTTAAGAACTTTAGCCGAGGACCAGGATTTGTTTTAATAGACTAGGTTCTTTGTCAGTTTTTAATGGATAATATCTAGCCTGACATAGGAAGTACATATGTTTTCCCTCCTTGAACTCTGGAATTTTTTTAATAGAAAAAACAATGAGTTGTTGTTATGAAGCAAAGTTTATGCCAGATGAGGGAATAAAAATTAAGAAGGAAATTGTCATCAAATGCTTGCAGTAAACTAAGAATAAATTAAAATAAATTCTAATGGTGTATTGTGAGCAACAAGCTCTGCGAGGGATTACTCTAAAACTTCAATGGTAATTGAATGTTAAAGTGGGGCTTAAAAGTATTATTGTTAGAGATAACCCATTCATTTGTCTTGTGAATAAAGATAGTTGTTGTCCTGAGCAACAAACCTAGGATTGAGGCTAAAGTTATGTGACTTTTTGGGATGAGGTGGATGAAAGAGTTTGGAAGGCATGGTAAGAGTTTGCAGATGAGAGTTCAGCAGGAGATTCAATTAGTATTAAAGCATCACTCTACAACCTAACTTTTAGCAGCAACATATATAAGTATGGCACCACTTTATTGGCATTTTACAGCAAGTTTAAGGCTGCAGCATGTTTAAGGTTAGACTATTTTCACTGAAGGAAAAGAGCAATGGTAGCATGCACGGGATGTACGTGATTGTAGATAAATAATGATAATGGAGTAACAGTCATTCTGATAGGACTCCAGCCAAAACATATTGATTGTAAATTACAAAATATATGCTAGGGTGGTAACTACAAGGGACTTATATTTGAGGAAGCTTGATACTTGCTAAGATAAGATGATTAAGTCGTTGAGAACTGATTAAGATGATTGGGTCATGTGCAATGGAGATGAGTGATTAGAGGAGATCCAACTAAGAAGAAGGTCCTTAAATATCTGGGATAGATTGGACAGTCGGGACCTAGGAAACCAAGGTGCAATCGGTGATTAGGATCTGAAATGAAGCCTTAGCACTAGAAGTCATTAGAAAAATTTGCAGGGAGATATGACACAAGGACTGTGGGTTATGATCATTATTTATTGTAGCATAAATGTAACATAATGATGTGTATTTTATTATTTCTTTCATTGTTAGTGTTCTTTTAAATTCTTTTGGAGTCTATCAACCATCAGCTTATAAGGAACCTGAAGTGCTTTTTATTTTAACAGAAAGAACTGGATTCAATGGAGGAGCTGGAAAGAGAAGCTTCGATGAAGAAATGCTTGATGAGATGGAGGCTAAGCATCAGCATGCCACATCACTAGAGAAACAAGTTGAAGAGCTTAAGCAAAACCTGCAAATAGCTGAAACACAGTACAAGGAAAAGGTCAATCTTTTTCCTCTCTTAGTGAATTTGATAACTAGCTATCTATAAAACATTGACTGCAGAAAAATTATGAAATTAGATGCCTCTTATCAACTTTTGGAAGAAGGATCGTGTAAAGATTAGGATTTGTGGTTTCCTATTCTCTACTCTTAATAACATACCAGATTTCACAGCAACATTGTGCAATGAACTACTCAAGTCAAATAATATTTCCAATGTCCTCAGCCATGCATTCCAAAATATCTATCGGAATCTCCAAGATAAGATGCGATTTTGCCATCATCCCATGTATGCTGCTTTTTTATTATACTTTTAGAAGTCAGACAAAATTGTTGTATTTTTTTAAAAAAAAATTATGGGCAGCAAGCTTCCTTGAACCTTCAATCCTGAAGACATAAAGTCCATCCTATGCTAAAGTCCCAACATAAATAAAATCTATGCTAAAGTCCTAACATAAATAAAATCTTACACATTTTGTTTCTTGAGACCCTAGAAGAGGTAATATATTTTGAACTCTTATGGCAAGGTAGAATTTTGCCCATAAAAGAGTGACTTGTGTCACTCATTACATAGAGAAAATAAAGATTCTATAATTAGTCACAAGTACTCAGGTCGACACGGTCTCTTGACTCATATATCTCTTTATCATTTTTACTTATTTTCATGCATAACGCTATTTTTTATCATATCAAGGGCTAAGAATAGTATTTATGTCAATTTTCTTTCAAAATTTGATAGTCTTATTTAGAAAAATCTAGCAGTAGTGAGAACAAAATATTATATTTCTTTCTTTATTTTATGGGTATAATTTTGACTTACTACTACAGTACAGGTACAGAGTCTCCAATCAGAAATGCAAACAGATGGAGTGATATCCACTAGTTTAATATTACTGTTTAAGAATACTTATTACATGAAAAAAAACTAAGCATACCTTAAGAAATTAATTAAATGGATCTTTAACATCTTTAATGAATATCTTAAATATTTATTATATTAAGAATAAGCAGATTTGGCTAAGCTCGACCAGGTTGGGGACTTGATCTCCAGGTGAGGAGAACACTAAAACTAAAACAGGCTGCTAACTCTTATTCTATTCTGCTCCAACTGAAAAAGGAAAGAAAATGAAAAATCAATACCTACGGATGCTCAGACTTTTTGGCTGAGCTGATGGGACAATGCTGCAGTCCTATGATACCACATATGCTGAGAATTGCAAGTTGAGTCCCATCATCATGGGGTTTTTGCAGTTACAATCAACAAGGTCTTAGTAAAGATGATAATTGGAAAAACAGATAAATCCTGAATTGCAATATCAGGAGAAGATGGCAGACCATTCTGTAATGGGGTCTTCCTATTGGAGTTCTAGTAATGAAGGTTTGCATATCAAGAGAAGATGGAACAGAGGTTGGTATGTGGTTGTTGATGTGATAGTGGTGGTAATGGTTAGAGTGGGTTTTCGCTATAAAAAAATCCTCAGCCCTTCAATCCATTCAGAGAATCCAGCAGCTAGCGAAATTGTGGACAGCAGTTGCTTCAGATAAAGAGACTCAGGAGATTTCCCCAGATTTCATAAACTGAGAAATCAGTGTTTGTTGGTGATCCTAATGGTTTTGATGGTTTGACTGTCCGTATAGTATGTTTTATATTTTCTGCATGGATGTTTGTTCCTTCTTTTAATAAATACTCAGTTAGGCAGTGCCTAACTTTTTTTAAAGAAAAGTAATCAAGTTTTGACCAGCTTTTAATCTTTTCCATTTCCTTATTTTCTCTTTTGTTTTTGAAATATATCTCAGCATCTTGAAAATCTGCATGCTTCAGGTCCAGAAAGTACTATAGCATTTATACAAGATACTTGTTTCGAACATGCAGGTTGTAGAAGAAGGCAAGAACTTGCCATAGTCAATGCAGAGCTTGATGATTTGAAGCATAAACTGAGTCAGACAGTTGATATGGAAAAGAAGATTGCTGAACTTGAGAACGAGTTGGCAAATGCTAAATCTAGGGAAGAGGCAAGTGTAACTCACTAATTTGATCGACAACATTTCCCTTTCATATCCATGCTTTCCACAATAATCAGTTGTCAGAGGCACCTCTCAGCATTCTCAATTCCTATTGTTTGCAGGTTAAGGATGGAATTCTAGAAGCTAAATCGGAGAATAAAGTAGAGGTGAAATCCAGAGATCTTGGACTGAATACTTCAACACCATCAAAAGGAAGAGCAAGAAAGAAGCGAAGAGGTTCATCAGACTGCACAGACAACTTCTGCAATATCAGCCATGAATGCTTCTCCGGAGCCTTCAGGGTTAATGGCCTTTAAATTCATCTTAGGAGTAGCTCTGGTGTCCATAATCATTGGCGTTATTCTTGGGAAGAGGTTTTAGCATGGTTTGTGAATACCTTGCCTTTGTTGTTTATGTAAATCCAGTGTTGTTTTGTCTTAGAAAGTACATAAGGAGACACCATAACTGCAGCCTAGCTGTTGAAGTTGCGATCGGAATTTAATTTCAGAATCATTTCTGGGGAGCTTTGATAGTCTTAATGGAAGTCGAGTATTTGAGGTTGGGGATCTCTTCTGGCTTCCGCGAGAGGCTAAAATTTTATCTTGGGTTGGGAATTTATTTTATTTCATTCCTACCCAATTGCATGCAGTATGGGGACTGTATGCAACTGGCTTTTCTGTATTTGAGTTTGTATTGCTGTCTACTTCTAAAGCTAAGCGACTACGCTCAAGAAATGATGTCAAGCTATTGTTGATATTTTGCTGAAAAGAGTAAATACTGTAGTAATTTCTGTGTGTTGGCCTAGCCTCTGCTCCAACAGGGTCTGAAAGCTTTCTTATTGTCTTAAGATGATTTGCACCTCTTCTTGAAGCGGTTTATATGATCGTCCATCGACAGATCTACTTTGGCATCAGTTGGCTATATTTTTTTGGCTTTCATTATTCATCTTTCCATTAGTAGCTCAAGATATAACAACTGATAAAAAATGTCTGACAGGGGAATGATGAAACTAGGGATGGATTTCTATGTTTTTTGGTGAGAGTTTTATGCTCTGATCATCTTTTATTGTGCGATATGATCTGTTGTTACGGACTGCATTGATATTTTAACCACATAATTTTGAGGTTGTGTTTGGTGGATTGTCAGATAATTTGGATTGCCTTCAAGATGGATTGTTATTATTAAATTGTCAGTAACATTGATTACTATTTTTGGTACATACAGATAATGTTGCAATAAAATTATTAAGAATCTTGATTGATATGTTTGGTACGATATCAGATTTTTGGTAATGTAAATTAAATTTTCAAAATATTATAGCAATTTTGTCTTAATACTCTCTTTTTTCCTTTAGAGATGGCAATGGGTAAGATTTAGGTCGAATATTGTACTATCTATCCTCAAATTTGAATTTAATATCTTATATCCAAATCTTATCCGATATCCGATCGGATAAGAAAGAGATATCCATTTCCATAATCAATGGGTTCGGAGATACCTACGGATAACTCATTTCCTCATATCCGCTTGATGCCTATTTTCGTTCATTTCTATCTCATATCCAAAAAAATAACAATCAAAATAA
>KE504830.1:319841-340519 GCA_000441515.1 Elaeis oleifera
ACGTTGGAAAAATCGAAAGAAAACGAGTAAACATAGAGGTTCTTCCGCAAGAAAATCCGGTGACTTCGGTCGCCGGCGAGCATGCACATCGGCACGGGAAGAAAGGAGGAGAAGAGAGAAAGGGGAGGAGGCTTACCTTCGACGCCGGCGAGGCTTTTCCGGCGAGCAAAAAGGATGGCACAGAGATGGTCTTCCGCAGTAGTTTCCGGCGATTGCCGCCGATTGAGCTCGAGTTTTCTGATGGAAGGAAGGAGGAGGGATCTCCTCCTTAAATAGAGTTGGGGGGGCTCTTCTCGACTCCGATTGGGAGTCGGCGAGAGGAGGAAGAAGACTCCCTTCGGGAGTCCTCTGCTCCGTTTCTTTCTTCTTTTTTTTTTTTTCTATTTGGGCTTTGTGGGCTTTGATTTGTCATTTGGGCCTGGGCTGGGTCCTCACACAATTTGTCCAAATTTTACATGCTTGTAAAATAGATAATTACATCTCTCCCTCTCTCTCTTCTTTATATAATGCTTAGATCACTTAGTTTCTCTTACTAATATTTGATCATTTTTTTTGAAAATTTGAATGATATTTTTTTCTCTCTTTTATCCAATTACAGAATATTTAGATTTAATATAAGGGTGCCAAATATAAATAAATAAAGGATAGAACTTTAGAAAGAGAATTATGCATGCAATCGTATATGTGCTTCGTTGATTCTTGAAAGAGCCATGGCCCCCACTCTCTCTTAGCTCCCCTCCTATTCTTAATCTTCTTTAGATCGTATAGAATGCTTGTATATGGTATTACAAAATTTATTAACTATTTATTTTTAAAATTTTATTTATTAAATATTATATTAAAATATCTAATTTTTTAAAATCATAATAAAAAAAAACTTCTGTCTGAATAAGAACCTGCATATTAAGCTGCAATCTCTTTAATTCTATAAAAAAATTTTAATTTCTAATTTTTAAAATTATAATAATAATAAAATGATAAATATTTAATTCAAATTCAAATCCAATCCAACTCAGTTGTTATTTGAATCGAAACATGTTCAGTTAAATATATATATGATATTCAGTACTAATTCAAAATAGATGATATATTACATTTAAAGTATTTCTTTGAGAATCTGGTACGGCTGAGATGATCAAAAAGATGGGTTTGAATCCAAAATCATGACCTAAAAAGCAACGAGTTTCTAGCATGCCATGATCTCTTCTTCTTTTCTTTCCTTTTTTTATTTATTTAATTTAAAATATATAGTTGACTGCTCATTAAAAAAAAAAAAAAAGGTGTAGTTGATTTTAATTTCCAATAGTGGTCGCTTTCATGCATTTGTCTTTGGCCCCTTGTTGCTCTTTAAAATCCCTCATTCCCCTCCGTCTTCTTCCCCTTCTCCCTAGCCCCTCCTCCCTATGGCGCTGGCCCGCCCTACTGATCCCCCACGCTGCGATCCCTTCTACCGTCCGCCAAGTCGACAGCTTTCCCAAAGTCTCCGAACTCCCTCAGCCATCTCCGACGAGACCCGTCCTGGAGCCTAGCTGCGTCCCTGGCTTCAGTGATCATACCTCCATTGTCTACAATTTCTTGGTAAGCCTTCTCGTCCTCCTCTTATTCTTTCTCTTTCCTTCCAGGAACCCCTAAAAATGGCTTCTTTCGCTCATCCGTGTGATTTAGAGGGCAATAATGGTACTATATAGGAGGGAGCTGTATGTACCTGATCATTTTTGTTGTTGGATGGCGCTGGGTTTCCTCTATTTGGGGTTTTGAGAAGAGAAGGGCGGATTTGAGTTTGGACTTGAGTTTGATCGCTGCCTTTTGTCCGGTCTGGTTCTACTGTTGCCGGAACCCTATCAAGATACCGCCTTTTTGAACAGATTTACCTGGTTTCCTGTTTATAATTTGCAATTTATACGAGGAAAACTGCAGCGAAAATGGTTTTAAAGTGTTTTCCGTCGTTTTCTTATTTGTAGATTGCATTTAAATGTAAAAATGGTGTAAAAGAGAGATCTTTTTTGCCGTTTAGGTGGGTTTCGCGTTGCTTTTTCTTTCTTCAGCTGGTGACTAAGCTCATCATGGAGCCCCAGTCTACGTTCTGATGGTTCTTTCCGGTTGCTTTTGATGCGAGCATTGTAAAGGCGGGTCACCCATTTGGGATTTTTCGGTCTTTTGTTTAACCGATTTCAAAGTTCAGATCTTTTCTAGATTCCAAATGGATTTTTAGCATCGACTCTTCTCTTAATTGGAGCTAGCTTTCAGAGTAACTTGCATTCAACTATACAAGTTGATCTGATTTTAAGGTTGTGGACATATAAACACCAAACAACCGAGATGGCACTGTTTTGGCTTCTTTGTTTACCAGATGACCTCATTTTAAGCTCTAAATTTGAGTCTTTCCCATTCACCGCACGGCTCATCAAAAGAATTTACTGACTGCTTTTCCCGTAGCCATCTCTCTGAATTGATCATATGTTAGTACCTTCATAGAAGCTAGAGAAAGATATTTCTTTAACTTTCATACGGTACTCGGCATACCTTTCCTATGGTCTTTGTTTTTCTTTTTCTTTTCTTTTTTTTTCCAATAATCAATTGATGCTATTACTTTTGTCATTCAGAGCGTGGTTCTGTTTAACTTCATACCGAGCTTTCCCTTTGGCCATGGGCACTGCCATTTCTTCCATGCAGTCCACTCTATCCTCCCTTTTTTCTTCCTTTCTTCCTGTATTGCACGAGTATCAATTGATCAGCTTCATTTTGCCTGCAAAGGAGAGGCCCTCAGTGATATGTTTCTGTGCCCACCTCGGATATTTGTTTTTCTGATGAGTCTTTAGATTCTTACCCAGTTCTCATGTGTCTTCCATGATGTACATGATGGTAAGTACTTGTTCATTATAATTTGTTTGTATCTAATTTTCTTTTCATGCAGATGCTGGATTGTTTGTTATTTTCTTTGGAAGACACTAAAAATTAATATCATCATGTTTTTTTTGCTAACAAAAATCATTGCACGATGCCTGTTATTTGTGGAAGGTATATTTCTGACTAACTTTTTATGTGGGATTATTGCCCTTTTCAGTGGCTATATCTTCCTTATTTCAACATTATTAACAAAGAGGTCCTTTTCAATTCTTCTTAATCATCGAAACTATTTTTAGAGAAATGAAAAATTGATGGGATGTGGGTTTCAGGTTTTTAGATCTTGCTTTCTCAGACCCATCACCTGATCATATTTAAGATTTCTGGACTTAGCTAGATGCGGGCATAGCACATAATTTGCATCATGAGGCATTCAGACTCTCGAGGGCATCACTCAGGATCATCACAATCGGAGGAATCGGCCCTGGATATGGAAAGAAATATATGCAATCACCCATACCTGTCCTCTTGTAGTCCATCTCCTCTCCAACCAATTGCATCAGGTTGTCAGCACTCTGAAAGCAGTGCTGCATATTTTCTTGGCCCAATTCTACCTTAATGCCTGGTGCTGCTGAAGGCCGGCAAATTACTTTGGGAACCTTCAGAAAGGAGTACTGCCAGGACATCTTGGCAGACTGCCAGATGGTCAACAAGCCACGACATTGCTTGATTTGATGACTATAAGAGCATTTCATAGCAAGATCTTGCGTCGTTTCAGTCTAGGTACAGCGGTAGGCTTTCGAATCAGGAAGGGAAGTTGACTGACACACCGGCAATTCTTGTTTTTGTGGCACGGAAAGTTCACAGGAAATGGCTCAACCACAACCAATGTCTGCCATCTGCCCTTGAGGTACACAATATTATATAGTTTATAATTTTGAATCATTTAATTCAGCAAACAATTTGATGTGTTATCTTTGTACTGTGTGATGTCCTCTTGCTCAAATTAGTTTTGATAATATACCTTTATTTTTCTGAGATTTGCTTTGCCTGTTTATCATGAAATTACTTTTTTGATTTCATAAATAGGGCCCAGGTGGTGTATGGTGTGATGTAGATGTTGTGGAATTTTCTTACTATGGTGCACCAGCACCAACTCCTAAGGAACAATTGTACAACGAGCTTGTGAATGGCTTGCGTGGAAGTGATCCATGCATAGGTTCAGGTTCTCAGGTATCTATTCACACTTATCCACCATTTATCTGACAAAATTTGTGATGCATCCTGGTGATGTGGATTGTTAGTTTAAATTGTTATGTCTGCAAGCATGTGAAAAAGACATACCAATGGAGGATTAAAGATTGCTGTTCATATATTATAGATCTTCCTCATAGTTGCTTGGTTAGATATTTTGAAAAACATTAAATGTTCTCTTGCTTTTCAAGACAATTCCTCTTTTCTCAAACCAATTTATTAATAACTTATGATCCTATCCTCTTTGTGGTTGTGTTCTGATTCTAATATAATATTGTTCTACATTGTGATATGATAGTCTATATATTTATAGCTCATGGAAGTCATTTCAGCTATCCACAGAAAATTGGATGTGACAAAGCACTATTGGTTGCATGATGGTGTTAGTCCTGAAGTATGTAAACTACTGCATACTATATAAATGCTCACCTAGCCCTTTCATTCTTTCTATCACTCTTTTTTTTTGGCTGTTGTGAGCATATTCCTATTGCATCATATGCATATAATTACCTGTTTCATTCATTAATTGTTTTTATGAACTCAATTCTGCTTCATTATGTAAATATCATGTCTCTTGTTCTGTTTACTTATTGCTAAACCCCTTCCCAAGGGCTTCATGAAGAAGAGATTTTGTATGGATATATACAGAATCTCTACTTCCATATTCAAGTTGCATTCTTTGGTTTTGTGCTTGTCTTATATCTAGCCTGGCCAATGGAGCCATGTCATATGGGCTGTGCATTACTGTTGGAAACTTAGGAGGGTATCTGGAGAAACATGAAGGCATTTAAGTTCTTCTTGAGGCAGGTACTGTATATAGCTGGTTTGGGAAAATGGAGATTTCTGTACCCCTAAAAGGAGATTTGGAATTTTACTACTCTCACACTCCACCTCTGGAGAATGCTCGGAATTTGATTTTCTAATTATTGTGGCTTCACCAACCCACCCCACTACCTGTAATTTATCTTTCTCAGGTCATTTTGACCTCTTGGGCCTTCCCCTTGCCTGTTTGGGGTTCCTAGCTTTGCCATGGTTGATCTAATCCAACCACCAAATCAACTGAGTTGGCCTACTCTGGATTTATGAAATCATGTCACCACTTGGTGCATCTGAGAATTCATTGAAGCTATCTTATTCATGTAAACTATTGCCATATTTTAGTAGTTTGTTTGTTTTTTATCAGTTGACTGCCCTTTCTTGGGTTTTAATTGAATTGCTTTGATTGGAGGCGCATTTTGATAAGTTTTTAATCACATTTTGAAGAAACTTGCTTGTTTTTAATCACATATTGAGGCTTATTCCCTAGCTTGTTAGCCTTTGTCATTCTGCCTTCAGTGTCTACTTTAGCCCTCATGCATCATCCTCATATCTTATCCTTGTGCTCCACTTGGTATAATGCATGCTAATCTATATTTGTGATTGAGGTGCATGTGCTCTACTTCCTTCATTTGGATTTTAATCCATCTATCTTGCTCCTGCATTTGCCAGCATCTAGTCTACATAAAATTCTACCCTTGATGTGGTCCTCTTCAAAATCCACATTAGGTCACTATTAAACCACATTCTAGCACTGTTGATTTTTATGTTCCTAAAATTCCTCATATTCCTTATTGTGCCTTCAATAATGTTGTTTTGGCACCAGTTCGTATATAGGGGCGACTAGGCTTTTAACCTAGATCATCAAAGGTCTGATGGGCAATTAGGTCCTTAACTCTTTTGTATCTGCAACCTTTTGAGGCCACAGTTGGTTCCATAAATGATTCAAGTATACCATTGGTTACCAAGAATGAATTTTGGACGTTGTGCACGAGGCATGAAACAAGCACATTCTCTTTGGACCACCACATAAGGAAGAGAATCCTCTGGGGCATGCTCAATTAGTTGCATTTGATTCATAAATTATTTGCTGGTTATTTGTTTCTGGTTATCATGTGGTTATTTGTTTTTCTTTGTTCTTGTATTCTGGGCCAAATGTCGGTCTGAGGATGAAATGTCAATTGAATTCTTCAATGAAGTCACAATCTCCACCATCAATCAAGTATATTCTACTCATGTTAAGTTACTTTACTCTCCTTATATAATTATTCTAGTGTGATCTCTTCAATTGTTCTGACTGCTTCACTGTCATGGTCAGGTGGCAAGCCAAGAAACATATGGAACCTTAGGGGCCATTGTGAAAAGTCGTTCAGGAAACAAACAAGTTGGTTTCCTCACAAATCGGCATGTTGCAGTTGATTTGGATTATCCTAACCAGAAAATGTTTCATCCATTGCCGCCCAACCTTGGACCTGGAGTTTATCTGGGCGCCGTTGAAAGGGCGACATCCTTTATCACGGATGATGTTTGGTATGGGATCTATGCTGGAACAAACCCAGGTAACAGAGTTCCAGTTTATTTATGTCATAATATTGTTATGTGGATTTAGCATCTCAAATCAATAGATGTTTTATGGCTGTTTCAGTCTAATTTGAAACAAATATATCCCTTGAGCTTGCAAGATCATAAATAATTAAAAAAAAATTCTTAATCCGATTCTGCTAGATGCTTGTTCATGTTCCTACATTTTTTGCTTAAAAACATGAATAGGTGCTTATGACTCCTAGATCACTTATTCTAATACTGCACATATTTCATTGATTTTGTAGATTTTCTTTGCAGCTACACAAAGTCCACGGGATGCAAATGTGATCTGTATACCAATTATTGAGAAAGTGACATTGTAGTGTTAGCTTCAGTGAATGTTAACTATCTTTGTTAGCTTTTAGGATGGCATAACCAAGCACATTCTTCTGTAATAACTTCTGTTGCTTGGTTCTGTTTTGGTCGAATGGTGTTCTAATTCCCAAACATACCTCTTACCTTCTGATGCACCTGCAGAGACTTTTGTGCGAGCTGATGGGGCATTTATTCCCTTTGCTGATGACTTTGACATGTGCAGTGTCACCACTTTAGTGAAGGGAGTGGGTGAGATTGGAGATGTTAAGATTATAGACCTACAATCACCAATCAATAGCCTCATTGGGAGACAAGTGGTGAAGGTTGGAAGGAGCTCTGGTTTGACAACTGGAACTGTCATGGCTTATGCTCTGGAGTACAATGATGAGAAAGGAATCTGCTTCTTCACTGATTTTCTTGTTGTGGGGAGAACCAACAGACATTTGATCTGGAAGGTGATAGTGGGAGCCTCATCATTTGACAGGCCAGGATGGCGAGAAGCCCCAACCAATAGGTATTATATGGGTGGGACAGCTAATCGTGGAAGGTTGAAGCTTAAAAGTGGTCACGGTCCAGAGAATTGGACAAGTGGAGTTGATCTGGGTCGCCTTCTTGATCTTTTGGAGCTTGATCTTATTACAACAAGTGAAGGACTCCAAGGTTTGTATCTCTCTACCTTTCACCTGAGCAGTGAAAGATCTCATAATACATTGTGATGCTGTCCTTCTTATTTCCCCTACCGAAATGCTTAATCTCCTTTTTTTTTTGGTACCAAAGATGCACTGCAGGAGCAAAGAATTGCCTTAGCTGCAGCAGTTAATTCTGTGGTTGGGGACTCATCTCCTACTGTAGGCACCCTTGTAAATGAAAAAATCGATGAGATTTATGAACCTTTAGGTCTTAACATCCAACAGTTCCCTCCTGAAGGTGCTTCTGGCTCCGCAATGAATCCACCATTTACAGGTGAGGCTGCAAATAATGTCGAAGAGCACCAATTCATTCCAAATTTCATCAGCATGTCCCCTATACATTGCAACCAAGAGGAGGACAATCCTGAACTGAGAAATCTCTCTGAACTAAGAAATTCTATTGATGAAGATCTTTGTGTTTCTCTGCATTTGGGGGATCGAGAACCCAAAAGACCACGTTCGGATCCAACATTGAGCTTAGATTTGCCAAAATGAAAGGAGCTTTCAATCATGCAGTAGCTGCTCTACGGTTGTCAAGCAGTGTCCCAAGAAGAATTTTTTATTGTATGGAGATGCATCGGGCATAGTTATGAATTTCAAAAGAGAAATTCTGTACGATCAGATCAAAATAGGGACCTTTATAACTCACGGGCCTACGTAGAACTGATGAAGAGCCTGCACTGCAGAATCATTTATTTTCTTTTGTCATCATCATCTTCTATCAGTTCTGAAATGGGACTGTGCTGAGTTTAAAGGTTTGACATTTGACCAGTCAGCAGTTTTGCAGTTTTGCATGTCCAAGCGATTTACAAATGCATTGGTCCTCAATTATGTAGAAGACAGTGTTCATGGTATATTATTGCTACCCTGTTAGATCAAGCTCCATTTTGTATTGAGCATTAGATGAGTTTTAAGCTTGGTTCACTTTCTTTTCCTTAAAACATGAAATATCCATCAAGATTATATTCTCAAAGTATGAAATTCTCCTAATTTGCTGGATGAGCCAATATCTGTTTACATCCTTGGAAGTAACTGGAGTGAGAGTTAATGTAATAAGCACACTTGGGATGGAAATCTGTATTTGCATAAGATTTTTCTGGACATGTCACTTGTTATATACCATAAGTTGTAGTTTGGAAATTCATGTTAGATTCAAATATCACGGACCATTAAAAGAAAAACTTAGACAAGAATTTGTGATGGATGTTACATCTATATATCATTAAAAACATAGAATGTTCTCCGTGCCTATGAAATGAAATAACTTGCTAACCAAATTCAAAAGAAATATTTTAAATTTCTCATACGTAATCAGATACATAAATGGCATAATACTTAGTCACCAATGATTTTTGATTTAGAATGACAAGAAGTGACGATTTTCGGTTGCAAAGGGTAACTTCCTCAGAAGAAATTCTATAGGTGGGTGAAAGTATGGGTGTCTGGATTTTTAGTACTTAAAGATGCAAAGATAGGTGGTCTAGTTCAGCTAGTTTAAGAGAATTTGGGAAGAGCCAAATCAGCGTTCTCCTGCACTTATTGTTCATGCAAAAATAGTAATATACTCTGAACTTGATGCACATATGTGATAATTTTTATCTTGTTTAGGGTATATTTTTATTTTCATGAGTTCTCACTAGAAATTATACTGGCGTGCTTGTTGATTCAGTTTTCTCTGTTAAGGTATATGCTTGTGTTCATGGCTTCTCATTGGCGTTTACACCAGCTGGCGTGTCTCACTTTTCTCTCTCTCTCTCTTTCTCTCTCTCTCTCTAATATTCAATCCTTACCAAGGTTTATGTGAGAGCATGTTTTAGGTGCTTGATAATTGTAACAGGCTGGATTTGCCTGGAACCAGGAAAAGATTATTTAAGAGTAGAAAGAAAATGCTAATGGAATTAAGAATATTCAGGAATATATGTTACTATAAGGATCATAAAGAACTTGTTATAAATTTTAAGGCATATTTGTGTGATTGGATTTGGGGAATCATGTTCACTTTGTGCTAGGAAAGATTGACAGATTATTATTTACTTGTATAATATTCAAGGTATCTATAAGCAATTGCAAACCACATAATGAATGTAGCAGTTTGTCAGCTACCAGAAAAGACTGATATGTTCGGGTGGTCATGACTAGTGTTGATTTTCATATGTGGAACAATGAAACTTTTATATGTTTGAGCATGTGCAAAAGTGCATCTTGAACTGAACATGCTGTTATTTCAATACCCTTTTGCAGGTTTGCAGTAGTTTTCAGCATAGAAATCATCCTAAAAGAATATTATAGCGTCCTTTATTGCTCTTGTTTCAAGTGAAACATTTAGATAAGTGGAGCAACTTTGTAGATTAGATTGAGTTGCATTGATGTTAGCATTCTCTAAATCTGCTGGAAAGCTTTAATTTAGGATGCAACTGGAAGGAAATTGTGCGGTTTTGATTTTAATTCTGTAATGTAAATTATAGGAGGCAGGGTCATAGGTGAGCTGTCTACCTTGGTGTCACTACCAACCATTAGTTTATTATGATCCCTGCAATTTCAAGCCACAAGAATAATCTAACTTAGTTTGTGATTATCAACAATGTGATTTTCTGTAACTAATATCTTTCTATGATAAGGAATTTAATCGGATCTATGAATATTTGCTTGGAATTCCATGTTCTTTGAACATTATTTTTGATTGGTTCGGTTCAAAAGAAGTGCACCTCTAACAGGCATCATTATGGTTGACATAAATATTTTTTTCACTTAATTCTTGACTTTAAAAAGGTTACAGATGCCAATCAAATTTCTTCAAAAGTGCAAACAGGATAACGAGGAAATGGAAGTAGCATGAGGTTGGAGCCAAAATTGCAGAAGATATGATGGTTCCACCTGCTCAGAATGCAGTATCTCAAGTATAGGTTAGAGGGAGACTGAAATGAGGGAAAGAATCGAGGTAGTTCTATGTGCATTTGACTAGAAGTACTGAATGTTGGCTATCTAAACCTAGGTGCCCTATTCATGGAAAAACAAGAGACTCTATTTTAAACTCTTGTTTGGTTTGGATATTTGAAAAAGCATCAGGAAAGAAAATAGTAAAGACATTAGAGAGACTTTGATGTCTGAGATAGATGGGATAAAAAAACATCAGAAAAAGAGTGGCTGACTTGGCAGCAGAATGAAAATGGGTTGGTGGTTAGACGGAGCACCACTGTTCAGAGCAATTAGGGATTTTGTTGTCCTCTTTATATCTTTTTCTCTGCGTATGTGCCAATCTAAAGTTTGGGTAAGACTTTGGGTCTTATGTTTTTGCGAATGAAGCTCTGAACTACAGATCTTTTAACTTGGTACAGTGGTACCAACTAATAAGAACCTTGTAATGACTAATGGGTGAAAGAGGCTACTCCATAGGCCGTGCAGAGTGAAAGATCTAATTTTTATTGCAGGACATGTAGTTGATTAGAACTAATAAGAACCATTGGAGAGGACTGCTTACTAATCTGTAAAAGATGCATATGCACAGTTCGCTTTGGATGACTGTGGTATAGGATGGTGTGATATATGATGCCTGCAAGAAATGTTTAAAGAAGTAACAGAAATCAGTGCCATACACATCTAGTTGCCTGTGGGTAACCAGGTCTTTTAGTTATTGGAAATCAGCATCATATGCATAAGGTGTCATTTTAGGCCAGCTCACTTCTTGGTTTATGCACAAACAGACCAATATTTACATAACAATATGTGAAGGTACATTAAGAAGCTTTTTGTGTTTGTAAACTACTAAGCTGTATTATTTTGGATAGTTATGGTGATGAATTCTGTATAGATATATCTATATCTGGTATACATCACCAAAAAATACACATGTCGTTACAAAATTATTATTTTAATCCACAAATTAATGCATATCTATAATTTTAAAAAGATTCAGTTTTATTATAAACACAGAATGTTAAGTTTTTGGGGTGTAATGCATATCAACTGAAACAATAGATAACAATAAATATTTGTTGGATCATAATATATATTTTAGTATCTACAGTTCAAAGAGATGGTCAATGATTCTTGGTTGACACATTTGTAAATGATAAACAAGGATTTGCATATTAGTATCACTGTGGTGAGGCCACAAAACAATATGGAACTTCAACACTTTAACCATGCTGCCAACAACTGCCCTAGAAACTGGTATTGGAAATCTACTGCGGGATTTTTTCCTGGTTTGGAGTCTCAAACTTAAACTTAGCTAGTTCATGATTAGTTCCTTTGCAAGCTTCTCTAGTGAAATCCTGTTCACTCAAAAGTATTGACACCATAACTCTACTATCTACTATTAGTTATTTGTATGCCTTATCGTACTCCTATTCAGATGCCATACAAGTGCCCCCATGTAACATCACCAACACGCATTACCCGGTGACATAACATTGGATTTCTGAATCCTGATCGATCCTCTCCTCTATAGGTTTATATATTTGCCATTACACCCCTTTACATCTCTTTTCTTTTATTCTAAAATGAGCATGCAAGCTTGAACCCATAACATCAGTGTTGTGATTATACCTGTCATCCTATGGAGCTAGAAAACCTGATTGATATTAATTGCATTAAAAGCTTCTTGCATGATTGGTTCATGAACTGCTGTATAAACTTAAAAATTCTTATTTGTTGCATACCATTCATTTGTAAACCTGTCTTATAAGCAGTTGTATTTATTTGAAACTCTTGTGCTTGGTCTAAGCTTGAGGGTTGTGAGGAATGCTTATTGGAGATAATTTTGCCAAAAGGGAGCTCAGTGAACAAAATTTCAGTTTAATTTCCATATAGTGAATAAGACAGTTGATGCTCTAATATTGCAGAAGTTCAATTGGCATAACTAATTTCATGTATTTACTGGGCTTATTGATGAAGACAAACGATTTCCACATTGCCGCCCTTGGCCATTTTGAAACTTGATTTATTAAATTTGAAGAGGGGGAAGCATCTCTTCAAATGGAGAATTTGGGTCGTGATTTTTTATGGTCGAAAAATAAATTCTGTGCATGTTATTGGTTAAGGAATGCTGCTGGTCTTTTCATTCGATGATCTTCAGAATAGATATTTCTGTATATTATGCCTTATTCTTCTCTTGGTTAGTTAATTTGGTCGTAGTCAATCTTGTCATTGTTATACACAATACTGTTTAAAATATCGTAGCTCTGAAGATGGCTTTCAGAGTACTCCATCCAATCTAAAGTCATACGAGGTTTACATTCTCTCATCGGCATAGATCTCTGCTTAAACTAATGCAGCCTGACAGCATAAGTGAACTCAAAAACAAAATCCAATGCAGAGGATAAATCTCCAATCCTTCTGATCATTCGCCTTATAAATAGAGACTGAGAGGATAAACTGTGGATTTTTTTACATACATATGACCTGACAAATCTAATTCACAAGGTCAGAAATCATTAAAAAGTCTTTTTTTTCATTATGGCCAAATGAAATATCTGCCTTTCTATGTTACATGGTTCTGTTTTTCTTTGCAGAAATTAGTTTCCATTTGGTCAATTCATTCAATTTGCTTTTGCCAAAAGCAGTTGGTGGCTGTATTATAATAGTCAGGAACAATTAGTGGTGTTTTTTTCTGTTTCTAGTGAATCTTCTTTTTACTGTTATGGCTGGCTTGTGATATTACTTACACCAGGGATTTGAGACACTCTCTGATCTGTTGTCCATTTTTCACTTGCTGGCTGTCTGCTTGTGGTCAATCGTTCCTTTATGTTCCAGGCCTTGCTCTTTTGAGTGCTTGGTTGGTCTTCTTGACCATTTGCTTCTAAAATTCTTAAAATGATGAAAGTCAGATGATGCAGGTTTTACAGCCCTCTTATGCACACGCGTGCGCACACACACACACACACACAGAGGTGCATGCATGCACACATGTATGTATACACATAAAATCGTGGTTAGGCTGAGCCTTTTAAATCTCAATATAGCTACCTTGGTAGGTGGCTGAGGCCGAGATGAACAGAGATCTCGGTTGATCTCAGCCATGAATTGGTGAGTAGGAAACATGGAGAAAACCATGTGAGGTATCCAGCTCTTGGCTCATGAGGTAAATTCACATTAAAAACTATGGTGAAGTGTTGAATTCAAAATCTATTAGCTAATAAATTATATTTAATCAAATAAGGGATGATTAAAAAATATTGGCTGATTGTCATGGTGGTCTCAAGAATAAAAGGACTACAGGAGAATGGGGTGGCAATTGGGTTCGGTCAGGCAAGATGCCGGTTGGATCAAATACATGATTGATAAAAATCTATTAATCTGAATCCAACCTGTTTATTGAACATGTCAAACATCTAGACCCAAACATGATATTTTATTAAATAGATAATCTGGCTTGATCTATAATGAGCTGAAATAAATTAAACGGGTCAAATAGGTTAGACGGTCAGACATTTTCACCCCTACATTAGAAGTGTAGTTTAAGCATCAGTTGCAGTTACCTTAAGCTGCCTTTACATTTAGTAAATGCATATGTTTGATGATCATTCATTTGATTAGTTGATTTGATGATTGGAATTGCCAAATTGCAAAGCAAAAGAATTAAAAGTGGCAAATCTAAGCATCATTAAGTCATGGTTACATCCGCATAAAGCCTAAGAATCCAGCACTAAAGCCTACTTAAGTTGCTCAGAGCCACCAATTGAGTAAATGCATATGTTTGATGATCATTCATTTGATTAGTTGATTTGATGATTGGAATTGCCAAATTGCAAAGCAAAAGAAATTAAAAGTGGCAAATCTAAGCATCATTAAGTCATGGTTACATCCGCATAAAGCCTAAGAATCCAGCACTAAAGCCTACTTAAGTTGCTCAGAGCCACCATCAATTGGTGGCCAACATAATTATATCAGATGAGTGAGTGGTTATCTTTCTTTGTGAACTAAAGTATGCTTGTAAGACGTGGTCCTTATGTTTACTTTTGTCATTCTCAGAAATAGTTTAAATTTGCATGGCAGCATCCATGGTCGCCCTCATGATCAGGTTTGAGTAGAGGCATGGAAATTTGTGGTTCAAACATTAAGGAATTGGACAATAGGAGAAGAAAAGATGCAAGGAAGAACTGTTGGCAATTGTGACTGGGTTTTCTCAATCAAAGGTTGTCTTCGAGTTACTCTAATAAGTGGTGTTGGCCTTTCATTGTTTGGGATATGAGTCGGATTTCATTGGGTTAATTATTCTTAAATTTTTAATAGTCTCAATCTTATGCACTGAACAGGTGCTACAATCAAGTTTTTAGTATTACTGTTAGCTTGAGTTGCATTGCATCAAACTATAGGTTATTCCTTCGGTCAAGATTAGAGTTTCTCCTGGAGTTTCCTAGGTGGATATCAATTGAAACTGAGACAAAATATTAAGACATTTTCTTAACTTCACCTAGCTCAGCTTCAAAAATTCTATGATGCTTATTATATTAAGCGGACTTACATATTAATCTAAATATCAAGAGACTTGATCTAGCCATTCTTAATGATTTTGAACTATCTTTTTGTATTTTTATTTATTTATTTATTATTTTTGCATTAAGCTTGTTTTATGCCCATTACTTTTATAATTCGCAAGGCAAGCTACTGTAGAAAGTAGTGAAAGTCACTAATCGGCTTAAAAGCAACATTCCATAACATTATTATCCACTCACCAGTTGGTTCAAGAAGACTATAATAGTTATCATCTGTGATATATAATAGGAGTAAAATAATTACTTGTTATTGCTGATACAATGACGAGCATATGCTTTCGATAGTGGCTACAATGATTTCATCGTGATAAGCATCTTCTTTTCAAATGATTAGTTACATGCTAATGGCAAGAAAAATTATGCAGTAAAATTGATGAATATGCTGTATACAACGGTTATTATGTACACTTTGAATAAGGGTGCAAAAGATTTTTCAGTTATTTCAGCTGAATAAAGAAAGTGAAAGTAAATTCAATCTTGTTGATATTTCGAGTTCTATGGACTTTTGTCACAATTCTCTAGTCCTAAGCTACCCCTTTTTTTTCTTCTTTTTTTTTTTTTTCCTTTTTTGATCTCAAAATGGCTACAAGGCCAAGGCTGCAAGCTTACATTCTTACATGGTAAACCCCCATACATAATTGGTCAAAATATCTATATGCTCAGTAGTTACATGATTATTCAAAACCCAATTACCTCCAGAAGATATATGGCTTGATGTGCCGCCCGGTCAGCTACTTTATTGCCTTCCCTTAATATATGTTGCAGTTTTAGATCTTCAGAAAGCTCCTTCGGGAGTTGTTGCTATCATAGTCTTGCAATTCCCAACGTAATAATCTTAAGAGCTTGAAATCATCATAGTTCACTTGAAGTTGCCCAAGGAATCATTCATAGCACTGTTACCTTTTGATGAGAGGCATGGCATGTTAGTTCCTAGGCTTCTTTTAGGTGTGTCACAAGCCATACCACACAGTAATGATGAATATATTTTCACAATTAAGTACAAGCATGTGGATCTTATCAGATGTGTTGTTAGACAATGGAGTCCATGCATTGCATTGGCTTTATGAGGCAAGCGAGATAATGCACACATGTTGGATTAGGCTGATGTTTATCATCAAAATTATTGCATGCACTCCTACCACATGCCCATGTACGCTATCTGCCGACATCACACAGAAGAACTCGACACGTTTGCGGCACCATGAAGCTGATATTGATGTATGAGCTTTTTCTTTCAAACTCTTCATGTTTGATCATCAGTATGAAAAGCATCATGATTATAGTATTTTCTTGTAGGTCTTGTGTTAAAAGCATTTTTCTCCAATTTATTTTCTTTGGTGCACATTCTTAGTTCAGATTTGTCATGTTCTCCCATGTGAGTAAATGACAATTTGAAATGGTAGATAGCTGCTAGGACTGCAAATCATTAACTCAGTGAAAAGAATACTGCTGGTTAGGTGTAGGAAGGAAAAGAAGCAGCTTAAGACATAGCTAATGAAGCTTGTGCATTCAGTGATTGGAAATCTCTACGTACTTTGCAGTTTTGAGTAAAGATGGAAGTATAACCTCCATTGTTCACTATAAAAGAGAAATTAAACTTACTTTCTATACATACATCTCTACTTTGCAGTTTTGAGTAAAGATGGAAGTATAACCTTTTGTTCGCTATAGAAGAGAAATTTAACTTACTTTCTAGATTTTGTTTTACTCCTTTTGTTCAAGTGATGAAAGATATCCAATTAGAGCTATTTCAGGTACCCCATGCCAATTATTCGAGCATTTCAAAAGCTACTGTGAGATTGTCCATAGGAATTCCATAGACACAGCGGTGTCATTAATATTGGAGAAGACCCAAGTGTTACTTCCACCACTTACAGAGGGTTATAGCTGGTGATTTGTGGGCATAACGTTACTTCAACTACAATGAACAGTGCCTTTCAAGTGGATGGGATCCTAGTCCACAAGGAATGCAAAGAGAAGAACAAAAATTATGAAAGGCAGGGTAACATGAGAGAGACACAAGGAGGTGGCTCTATTTTTCAAGGCAATACAAGGACAGGCAGATGGAATCAATCATCAATTACTATAAATGGAAACTGAAGGAGGGAAGAAGGCACATGGATTGCTTACGGTTGATGATAATGTCCACAGTGTTAGAACTGTTTGTGTGGTTGGTGTTGGTACTATTTATGAATAGGTTCTCAAATTCTAAGTTCATAAATATTTTGATGGAGGTGGATCACAAGCAACATGTGAATCCATAGGCTCATTCAAAACTTTTAGAAGTACAATGTGGAATTGCGATTTAATACTCCGAGAGAGGATATGTATTTAGTCATACATCGATTGTATGCTGGAAAGATCTTCGATACTTATACAAGATCAAAAAATTCAATTAGTTTTAGCTAGTTTTTTGAATGAAATACTGAGTTATTACAAATAGTATGAGAATGAACTTGGTGCATGGTCCATATCAACTAGGAGGCACTATATCATAGGTCCTTTTGAGGTCGACCATTGGATAAAATACTAAGTTGTTACAAATAGTATCAAAGTAAATTTAGCCCATGGTCCATGTCAATTAGGAGGCATCATATCATTAGGTCCTTTTTAGAGTGACCATTGGATGAAATACTGGGTTGTTACAAATAGTATCAAAACGAACCTTGCCCATGGTCCATGTCAACTATTAGACACTATATTATAGGTCATTTTGAGGTTAATCAAGGTATCTATGATTAGATTTCGACTAGATTTAGACTCTTAGACCAGCAAAGATGCTTGCTATGCATGGACCCATGAGGGCATATATTTAGTCCCACATCAGTTGTTTATTGAGAAAATCTTAGATACTTATACAGGATTAAGGAATCAAAATGAAACCTTCTAATTAACCTTTTGGATGAAATTATAGATTATTGCAAATATATTGTATGAGAACTCGCGTAGGTGCATGTTTAGTCCCATGTTAGTTATATGCTCGGAAGATTTTGGACACTTATACAGGACAAAGAAATCTAAATAATACTTTCGGATTAGCTTTTTTGATTGAGATCCTGCTGTCCTAGATTGTTGTAAATGGTATTAGAGTAGACTCAACCATGCTCTATGTGGAATAATGGATACTACAACAAAGATCCATTTTGAGCTAACTATAGATGGATCATGGTATGATTGTAAATTGGATTGGATTAAATTTCGACCCTAGTCTAGTGTTAAAACTTAAATCAGGATATGTGTGAGAACCCATGCTAGCATATATTTAATCCACATTGGTTGTGCGTTAAGAAGATCATGGATATATATATAGAGCCAATAAATTAAAGTAATTACTTCTAGAACCTTGGTGGATGAGGTCCTAGATTGTTATAGGAAGTCCGGAAGAAATTATTAGAGGCATCTCACTAAATATATGCAGGGAAATGGGCACATAAATCAAGTCAGGTAGGCTAGAAAGGGTTGAGATAACCTGGTTTGAAAAAGACACTGTTTAAAGAACAATTGATTCATAGATCCAATTACCAACAAAATGAATACATGGCACTTATTGGTTACAAAAGTAGACTCATAGTTTTGACTCATGAATCTTGAGTTAAATGTATTGCCAATATCTTAAAATTTATATGGTAACATAAATGCCTTGCGAATGATACATGTAAAACCTCTATACACTTTTAGTGAGGAGCACTAAATTTACATGCACATGCGGATTAACACCAAAACTTAGTGCCTTTTTTTTCTCTCTTGAAATGAGGTCCTCGGTAACAAGACATTTTTACTCTATATTTTATGCTTGAATATGTCCATGTAGAATTGCTCCTTTCTACATTTCATGGTAGTCATTACTTGAAAACAGGCCTGAATAGATTTTCATTTGACTTGCTAAAAATGATAAATATATACATTCTTTTACCACTTGAAGATCTCTCTTTTCTTGGTTCTCTCTGTGGAAGTCTGGAGAGGTAATATTGTCTCAAAATATCCTTATCAGCTAGTCAAATAAGTAAAGAACAAAAGAAGATTAGGTTAGAACCTAAACATAATATCGAGGGGTAATAAATTCTGGAAATATTGTATGAGAAACAAATGGATTATATGCAAAAAAAGCCCCATCTATTTTGTTTCTGCATTCAAATTTTGAGGAAGAACATATCAGCATAGAAACATGCGCATACTTCAGCAGGGTTCTGAGTGCCTTTTATTAGGTTTAGATAGATAAATATGTGCAAATTATACCATGTTTTACTATATTATATTGTATTATATATCAGTTAATGAGTCTTTCTTGTGGAAGAACAGACTGCCGCATAAACATAACAATATACTTGACCATGTATTAGTCATTAATCATCTAACACTCTTGTATATGACCAATATGGCTCTGTAAAATCTTAGCATTAACTTTCACCCATTATCTATAATCTAGTTGTTGCTGGATCATCAAAGAGACTATAGAACCTCAACTATATCTTAATCTGCAAGCATCATGGATTATTGACTATCTCGATGAAAGATAATACCAACCGATTTTATCGATGCAATGGTCGGGGCTCTGCTGCCAACACGGCAGCTGGGAACCTTGACCCTAGCGTTAATTCCATGCACAAGGTACCTCATCATGCTGCCAAGTAGCATAACAATAACCCTCACCTTCTCAGAAGTGCGAGCTCACCTTGATCTCTGTAAGAACCTTGCACATGATACAAGATGCAAAGGCAATTACATGCAAACTTGGTTGTGAAATTCTTGTGGTCCTACTTTGTGATTATTTCGAGGCCATGGGAAGATTTGAGGACTTGTTGTTGCACTTGCTTGCCATAACATGAATCTATGGTGATATATGTAGGTAGGGTGGAGATGACACAAAATTTTATGTGTGTTCTGAAATGTGCCATGCCTCCAATCCTTTTATTCTGTAGAGGTGAAGACAGGAGGTATCTATCCTACTCCATAGTCTGTACTAGATATTTATAGTGGTAGTACTGAAGAGAATGTGGGGGCTTGGTGGAATATCAAAAATGGTATACATGCATCTTGACATATAAACAAATCCATGGACATGGATAAGATATACTGACCTCAAACATATCTGTTCATGTCTTTCTCCTTATATTATAATTACCACAGTTGCTACTAGATCACGGAGATAATCTCCATGGTTGACAGAGAATATTTACTGAAAACAAGATATAACAGCATAACCTGCATAATTTGAAGCCCAAAAAAATATAAGAATGGCATTGTGTACATGAAATAAATAAATAAATGAAGAGATCATTCTTATGTAGTTACGCATACCTCTTTGAATTTGATTTTTTTCGCAGTTGATGAGAGTAAGCAGACGTGGAATGAGCGTCTCAGGAGAACAAATTTTGAGATCTTCTGTTGGTGAGTGAGTGAGTGAAGCTGCAAGATGATCTGATGAAGAGTCAAACCCACGATTTCTATTTTGTCCACAAACAAGCCATGCACTCTATCCTACAAACAAAATTACTCCCTTCTCCAAACTGAATCCCTGAGAAAGAGGGAAGGAAGGGAGGTGAGGAGAGGTTTGCCTTTACCTATTCACCTACCTTCCCATAATTTCAAGATACTCCAAGTCAGACTCATTTGTCCATACACTTCCTGCAATCTGAAGCGACCTTTCCTGTACAGTAAACATCCATTCCCATCTCTCTCTCTC